>APFE031368753.1:0-19824 GCA_000404065.3 Pinus taeda
GGGTCTGCTTTTTCTCTGTTTTTCTTTGCATGTCCCCAGTGAGGTCGAGATATAAGGAGTTAGAGCTTGAACTGGTCGAACCTTTACAAGACCAACCTCGCAAATCCTGACAGCCTCCCATGGCGGATGAAAAGAAAGATGAGGGGGCAAGAGATCCTATCAAAATCTTGCTTGAAGAAGCCCTCGAGCGACAAAAGAATGCGATGATGGACAGCTTTGCAAAGATCCTTCAGCAGCTACACAGAGGCAACGCATCGGCTTCCAATAGGCAACATCGTTTAAGGTACAAGTTAATTTTTAAATCCCCATCTTTGAGGGTCAAATAGACGCAAATGTCGTAGATAAATGGTTAAATCTTCTAGATGGGTATTTATCTATTCATGAATTTTTGAGTCGGGAAAAGATTGTTTTCGCTCTTCTCAAAGTAGCCCCCCACATCAAGGACTAGTGGGAAACCTACTATGAGCAGAAGAATGAATGTACAGGCTCACTATTTTCAGCACACCCACTTGGAATTCCTTCCGGGAAGCCATCAAGGAGCAGTACTACCTTGTCAAAAGCTATGAGGACAAATACATAAAGTGGACTAGGGTGCCGCAGGGGCAGGACCAAGATGTGGCAGATTTCACAAACATTTTTCATACCCTTCACACACAGTTGGGTATCAAGGATTCTAAGCTACATTTGGTACTCAAATACCGTGGCTACCTACATAAGTACATCCACGAAGAGATGGAGTTCCTGAACATCTTCTCACTCAGCACAGCATACCAATACACTGTCAAAATTGAACAGAAGTTGAAACAAAAGAAGCTAGACTTTGGTTCTGCAAATCCAAAGACCAAAGGACAAAGCCAAGGCAGGGTGACCCAAGACAACCCGTCGAAGCCGCAAGAAAAGAAAAACACCACGAAGCCAAAGAAGGACACAGGAAAGTGGTGTGAGTTCCACAAGCATCCCACTCATAACACAAGTGAGTGTCGGACCAAGCAGTCGCTTGTGGCCAAATTGAAGGCTTCCAAATCAGATGCATGTTCTGAAACTAAGTCAGAACCCGATAAAGGGAATGGAAAGGGGAAGAAGATCATTGATGCAGAACCTAGCGTCACTATTGCCACTGCCAAGATCCAGAAGAATGAGCTCGAAGACCTAGAGGAGGGGGAGTGTCTTTTCCACTGACAGATGTAGGTGAAGGTTTCGCCACTGCAATTCATTGTCAATAGTGGCAGCCAAAAGAACCTCATTTCAGCAGAGGTCGTGAAGCGGTTGGGCCTACCAACTATACCACACCCACAACCATATAGTATTGGGTGGCTTCATGAAGGATGAGATCTCAAAGTTCGCCAGCAGTGCCACCTTCCCTACCCCATCAAGCCCTTCATAGACGAGGTACTGTGTGATGTTACACCTCTGGATGTTTGTGATGTACTATTAGGCTAGCCATACTTGTGGAGGTGACATGTTGTGTATGAGTCAAGGCCTCATGCTGTCATTATTTATTTGTGTAATTCATTATACAGGATACCAAAGGTAGCCCCACCCACCGCCACCTCTTTGATCACTGCCAAGAAAGGCAACAAGCTCATCTCCCAGACTAGTAAATTCATTTTTTGTCTGGTTCGCTCCCAAAGTAAGGGGAAGATCGTCACCACATCCATGACCCCCATGAAGGGTTCCTCCATGCCACAGTAGCAATAGAGGGATACAGTCATGACAGAACACAAGAACAACTTCTCCTCACCCACAGGGGTACCACACAAGTTTCAGGTGGGATACAAATTTTGGTTGCATCCGTAGAAAGAACGCCTTACAAGATCCCATCAAACACTTAAACCACTCCGACATGTTCCTTACACTAGTACCAAGGCTACGGGAAACAATGGTTTGAAGCATAACATTCCTCCATTCTTTCGATTGCACCGAGTGTTAATGTGTACCACCCTCGACCATGCTTCCCACCATTACTGGACACATCTGAGATTGCAAAATGGCTCACCAGGGACCAAGTTCAGTAGATGGAGGAACTCAACGCAATGGGGACCATTGCCTCCTAAGGGGGGAGGAATGATCTAGGTGGATGTTGGTGTCCACCCACCTATCCCACTTGGACCCCCAAAACTGTCTCTTTCAGTTTTTCAGTTTCCATAATTGTAGCACAATTTACTAGTTTTAGCAGTTTTTTGTGTCTTGAACTTACGGAGCCATTTTGAGGCCCTAAACGATGTTTTTTGGGAAATCTGGGAGTAACATGAGTCCATGGACTGATGTTGCTCGTCCCAAAGTTGTAGTACTCGGATAGATATTTCTAGTGAGCTATTGTACACGTCAAACGGATATCGTATGCCAAAGTTACGACCCTAGGAAATTGATGTACCAATTTACCCAAATGGGGCCCACAATTTGGCGTTTCATCTTCTAGGGTTAGGTTTTGGGATGTTAAGGGTTTTCCATTATTTCTCAACAATGAAGAGGCCTTCGAGCCTCATTGTAACACAGTTCAGAGGCATGTAGCTACCACATCTCTTCCCAGAGATAAGCTACCATCGTCCTAGCTATTTTATTTCCATTTCTATTTGTAAGCATATTTCAGTATTTTACATTAATAAAATGAAGTATTATTTCCGCTGCATCTCTGTGTTTATGGTTATCTCTTTGATTTGTTGCGTTCCTTTTTAAATCCAGATCAGTGGTATCAGAGTGGTCTGCTTTTTCTTTGTTTTTCTTTGCATGTCCCCAACGAGGTTGGGATATAAGGAGTTAGGGCTTGAACTGGTCGAACCTTTGCAATACCAGCCTCGAAAATCTCGATGGCCTCCCATGGCGGATGAAAAGAAAGATGAGGTGGTAGGAGATATTATCAAAATCTTTCACGAAGAAGCCCTCAAGTGACAAAGGAATGCAATGATGGATAGCTTTGTGCAGATCCTTCAGTGGCTACCTATACGCGACGCATCAACTTCCAATAGCTACTCTGGAAATGCCACACTATTTCAGGTACAAGTTAATTTTGAAATCCCCATCTTCGAGGGTCAAATAGACGCAGATGCCATAGATAAATGGTTAAATTTGCTAGATGGGTATTTTTCTGTTCATGAATTTTCTAGTTGCGAAAAGATTGTTTTCGCTCTTCTCAAAGTAGCCCCCCACATCAGGGACTAGTGGGAAACCTACTGCGAGCAGAAGAATGAAAGTATAGGCTAACTGTTTTCAGCTACACCCACTCATAATTCCTTCCGGGATTCCATCAAGGAGCAGTACTACCTTGTCAAAAGCTATGAGGACAAATACATAAAGTGGACCACGATGCAGCAGGGATAGGACCAAGATGTGGCAGATTTCACAAACATTTTTCATACCCTTCGCACACAGTTGGCTATCAAGGATTTTGAGCTACATTTGGTACTCAAATACTGTGGCTACCTACACAAGTACATCCAGGAAGATATGGAGTTCCTGGACATCTCCTCGCTCGCCACGGCGTACCGATACGCCGTCAAAATTGAACAGAAGTTGAAACAAAAGAAGCAAGACTTTGGATCTGCAAATCCGAAGACTAAAGGACAAAGCCAAGGTGGGTTGACCCAAGACAACCTGTCGAAGCCACAAGAAAAGAAGAACGCCACAAAGCAGAAGAAGGACAGAAGAAAGTGGTGTGAGTTCCATAAGAGTCCCACTCATAACACAAGTGAGTGTCAGACCAAGCAGTCGCTCGTGACCGAATTGAAGGATTCTAAATCAAATGCATGTTCCAACCCTGAGTCAGAACTCGACAAGGGGAATGGTAAAGGGAAGAAGATCATTGATGCAGAGCCTAGTGTCACTGTTGCCATAACCAAGATCTAGAAGAATGATCCCGAAGACCTAGAGGAGGGGAAGCGTCTTTTCCACTCATAGATTTGAATAAAGGGTTCGCCACTGCAATTCATTGTCGACAGTGGCAGCCAAAAGAACCTCATTTCAGCAGAGGTCGTGAAGCGGTTGGGCCTACCAACTATACCACACCCACAACTGTATAGTATTGAGTGGCTTCATGAAGGATGAGATCTCAAAGTTTTCCAACAGTGCCACCTTCCCTACAGTATCAAGCCCTTCACAGATGAGGTATTGTCTGATGTTACACCTCTGTATGTTTGTGATGTACTATTAGGCCAACCATACTTGTGGAGGCGACATGTTGTGTATGAGTCAAGGCCTCGCGCTGTCATTATTTCTTTGTGTAATTCATTATACAGGATACCAAAGGTAGCCCCACCTACTGCCACCTCTTTGATCACTACCAATAAAGGCATCAAGCTCATCTCCCAGACTAGGAAATTCATTTTCTGTCTCGTTCACTCCCAAAGTAAGGGGAATATTGTCACCACATCCATGACCCCCATGAAGGGTTCCTCCATGTAGTAATAGCAACAGAGGGAAACAGTCATGATAGAACATAGGAACAACTTCTCCTCACCCAGAGGGGTACCACACAAGTTTCAGGTGGGAACAAATTCTGGTTGCATCTGCAGAAAGAGCGCCTTACAAGAGCCCATCAGACACTTAGACCACTTCGACATGGTCCTTACACTAGTACCAAGGCTACGGGAAAAAATTATTTGAAACATAGCATTCCCCCATTCCTTTGATTGTATTGAGTGTTCAATGTGTACCACCCTCGACCATACTTCCCACCATTATTGGACACATCTGAGATTGGAGAACAACTGATCGGGGACCAAGTTCAGCAAATGGAGGAACTCAATGAAATGGGGACCACTTCTTCCTAAGGGGGCAGGAATGATCCAAGTGGATGTTGGTGGCCACCCACCTATCCCACTTGGACCCCCAAAATTGTCTCTTTCAGTTTTTCAGTTTTCATAATTGTAGCACCTATTTTTAGCATTTTTTGTGTCCTGAACTTCCGGAGCCATTTTGAGGCCCTACACGATGTTTTTTGGGAAATATGGGAGAAACATGGGTTCATGGGCTGATGTTGCTCTTCCCAAAGTTGTAGTGCTCAGATAGATATTTCTAACGAGCTATTGTATGCGTCAAACGGAGATCGTATGCCAAAGTTACGACTCCAGGAAATTGATGTACCAATTTACCCAAACGGGGCCCACAATTTGGCGTTTCATCTTCTAGGGTTAGGTTTTGGGATGTTAAGGGTTTTTCATTGTTTCTCAACAATAAATAGGCCTTTGAGCCTCACTGTAACAAAATTCAGAGGCATGTAGCCGCCACATCTCTTCTCAGAGATAAGCTACCATCACCCTAGCTGATTTATTTCCATTTCTATTTGTAAGCATTTTTCAGTATTTTACATTAATGAAATGAAATATTATTTCTACTGCATCTCTGTGTTTATGGTTATCTCTGTGATTTTTTGTCTTCCTGTTTAAATCCAAATCAGTGGTATCAAAGGGGTCTGTTTTTTCTCCGTTTTTCTTTGCATGTCCCCAACGAGGTCGGGATATAAGGAGTTAGGGCTTGCACTGGTCGAACCTTTGCAAGACCAGCCTCCCAAATCCCGAAGGCCTCCCATGGTGGATGAAAAGAAAGACAAGGGGGCAGGAGATCCTATCAAAATCTTGCTCGAAGAAGCCCTCAAGTGACAAAGGAACGTGATGATGGACAGCTTTGCGCAGATCCTTCAGTAGCGACCCAGAGGCAACGCATCAGCTTCCAACAACTACTCTGGAAACGCCACACCGTTTAAGGTACAAGTTAATTTTGAAATCCCCATCTTCAAGTGTCAAATAAACGTAGATGCTGTAGGTAAATGGTTAAATCTGCTAGATGGGTATTTTTCTATTCATGAATTTTCGAGTCGGGAAAAGATTGTTTTCGCTCTTCTCAAAGCAGCCCCCCACGTCAAGGACTGGTGGGAAACCTACTGCGAGCAGAAGAATGAAAGTACAGGCTCACTACTTTCAGCCGCGCCCACTTGGAATTCCTTCTAGGATGCCATCAAGGAGCAGTACTACATTGTCAAAAGCTATGAGGACAAATACATAAAGTGGACCATGGTGCGGCAGGGATGGGACCAAGATGTGGAAAATTTCACAAACATTTTTCATACCCTTCACACACAGTTGGGAATCAAGGATTTTGAGCTACATTTGGTACTCAAATATTGTGGCTACCTAGACAAGTACATCCAGGAAGAGATGGAGTTCCTAAACATCTCCTCGCTCAGCATGGCATACCGATACGCTGTCAAAATTGAGCAGAAGTTGAAACAAAAGAAGCGAGACTTTGGATCTACAAATCTAAAGACCAAAGGACAAAGCCAAGGCGGGGTGACCCAAGGCAACCCATCGAAGCCACAAGAAAGGAACAACATCACGAAGCCAAAGGAGGACACAGGAAAGTGGTGTGAGTTCCACAAGAGTCCCACTCATAACACAAGTGAGTGTCGGACCAAGCAGTCACTAGTGGCTGAATTGAAGGCTTCCGAACCAGATGCATGTTCCAACCCTGAGTCAGAACCCGACAAGGGGAATCGAAAAGGGAAGCAGATCATTGATGTGGAGGCTAGCGTCACTATTTCCATCGCCAAGATACAGAAGAATGGGCCCGAAGACCCAGAGGAGGGGGAGCATCTTTTCCAGTCACAGATATGGTTGAAGGGTTCACCACTGCAATTCATTGTCGAAAATGGCAACCAAAAGAACCTCATTTCAGCAGAGGTTGTGAAGCGGTTGGGCCTACCAACTATACCACAACTACAACCGTATAGTATTGGGTGGCTTCACAAAGGATGAGATCTCAAAGTTCGCCAGTAATGCCGCCTTCCCCACAGCATCAAGCCCTTCACAGATGAGGTATTGTGTGATGTTACACCTCTAGATGTTTGTGATGTACTATTAGGCTAGCCATACTTGTGGAGGCGACATGTCGTGTATGAGTCAAGGCCTCGTGCTGTAATTATTTCTTTGTGTAATTCATTATACAAGATACCAAAGGTAGCCCCACCTACCGCCACCTCTTTGATCACTGCGAAGAAAGGCAGCAAGCTGATCTCTGTGATTTGTTGCATTCTTGTTTAAATCTGGATCACCTTCAAAACTGCGCAATTCCCAGAGGGAACTGGCAGTTTCCCACTGGGTCACTGGACAAAGAAACTGCATAATTCCCAAGGGGAACAGACAGTCAGCTGCTAGGGGCTTGGCAGTAGAAACTGTGCAATTGTTGGAGGGAATTGGAAGTCTGCTGTTAAGAGCTGCTAGTGAGGAAAACAACATTGAGGATGACAGGATAGCCTGCTAATCATCTCTACGTAGTTTTTGAGCTGAGCAGACTGCCACCTAGTAGAAGTTCTGCTCATGAAAACTCTGCAATTTCCCAGATGAGAAATCGGTCAACTGTTGGGAGGACTAACTCGAAAAACTACGCAATTTTCTAAGGGAGATAGGGACGAGCACTTGGTGTCTATCTGGCCTGTCTATGCAATTTCCTTAGTCAGTAGAGCAGGCAAGGTCGGTAGCCTCTATGCAATTTTTGAGTGGAATTAGTCATGGGGTGGCTGCCGGGTTAGATTGTCTGGGTGGTCAGCATGAAAACTGTTTGGATTTCTTGCGATCAGCGCAGCTTGGAAAGACTTGCTTGGTTCTTCTTTGTTGTTCTAGGTGATAGTCGATCGAGTCGATGGTGGGCTGATGGTCCGACTATTAGAAGGGAGTCTAGTCATCAGAACTTCAACAAAATGACTAAGCGTGTGAACAATCGAGAGATGCATAGATGATCATGCAAACACACACTCACATGACTTAACGACAAAATGACTCAAAACATCCAAACACAAATGTTCCACATGACTAACCGACGGTGCAAGCAATAAGCGCAACACTCGTGATTGATCATTAATCGAACGTGACGTTGCTTGTGCAACAGTGAATGTGACTCCATGTGTGAGTGTGATAGATGCTTTCATAGCGAACACAACAAGTACACACAAAGAAAAAACTTTGAGCATAACCAGAACATGGTTACAAGAAAATTAGACACCAACATGCAAAAACTTGGGTGAAATGAAGAAGCAAGTTGGATGAAAAGACTCCCACAGGCTCATGGAGTGAACCTGAGGGTGTGCAGTCATCAAGCGAATCTCCCAAGGGAGGATCTGAAATTAGGTGTAGCCAAAATTTTGGAGGGTGGTTGTAGCCACTACAATAGAACCTTACTCATTCAAGCTAGATATCTTAGTTGAAAGCATTCAACAAATGTTTGTCGAAATTTCAATGAATGTTTGTTGGAAGGTTTATCAGAATTCGAAAAAAAATTTGTCTAAATTTTAATGAATGTTTGTCGAAAGGTTCATTTGAATTCTCATGAATATTTGTCAAAATGTTTGTCAGAATTCTGACGAGTTTTTGTCAAAATTTTTGTCAGAATATTGACGAATTTTTGTTGGAAGGTTTGTTGGAATTCCAACGAAATTGTAGCTTAAAAAAATAACATGCTATGAGGATGGTTTAGGTCCATCCTTTTTTCCTCCATTAGTACCTAAAAAATTCCTAGGTTTGACTAATTGTAGTTTTTACAACCTTACATATAACAAGTATATTTTGTTAATGTCAATGTGCATTTTTTTGGGCATTAGATATCGTAAGGGTGGTCTAGACTCGAAATTAATAATGAAAGAAAATAAAAAGATTAAGGTCAAGCTTAATATTAAAAAAAATAACATGTAATGAAACAAAAAGATATCAACTCGAAAAGTTCAAACAATGCACTGCTTCAACCAAGAACATGCCAATATTATCAATATTTTTTTAGTCTAAATATTAATTTCAGCCTATATTGTAGATTAACTTCTAAAAAAATGAAATTAAAATTCAATTAGTAATGATATGTGTAATTTCCATTATGATTACTATATCCTCTATAGATAACCATTAAATATTACTCTAATCTCTAAAGTAAATATCATACTCAAAATTCCTTGCAAGAGATAATAATAGCATGGTCCCTGGAGGGAGAGGATAAGACCGAGGAATCCAATGTAAGAATTATTTTCTCATTGTAACCTAATTTAGTCAGTGTATTCCTAATTTTCCTAGATTAACTTTCCATGCCCACGCGTCAGAAATGTGTAAACATTATACCCAAAGCGACTTGCAAGAGATAATAATAACATGGTCCTTGGATCATGGATAAGACTAAGGCATGTTAAGCTTTCTAAGTACTAACTACATAGTAAGTACTTTCAATGTAACCTAATTTCACTAGCATTTTCACAATTTTCTTTGATTCTCTAAATGCCCATACCTCAAAAACATAGTTTAGTTTACAAGTTAGCCTTAGGCATTAATAGAATTACTTATGTACAAAAAATGCATTCTCATGAAAAATTAGTTAGGATTTCAACCGAATCAACGTTGTCATAACATTCAGAAGGTACCATCAATATAAAATAGTCATTTATCCTTCCCAATCTTCATTACCACCCATTTTTTCTTAAGATGTGAGCAAGCCCCTTTCTTAGCGCGATCATATACATAGATGGTAGTCTATTTTATTCCGTGCTTCAAAAGATGAAAAAAATATTTTCTTACTAAACTAATCATATGCCATCATAAATATAAAAAATATTTGTTTCTTCATCATGCAATCGAAACTATGATCTTCCATAAAGATACAATTTCATTACTCTACAACAAAAATTGAATAAAACCAGGAAATATATTGGAATTAAAAAATATATTACCAAATGCACTTTCATTATACAGAGTGTTGTAGTACTTATCCCTGTTACCATCATTAATAATGGAGATTTATTCCCATCCACATATATCAAATAAATGACCATCTCTCGCTCAAAGGCATGCTAATAAAGAAAAATAACTAGACAACACATAAGGTAAATGTGTGCACAATAATAAAGATACAATTTATACAACAAGCCCATATTCAAGATAGTTGTACTCGAAAGCAAAATATGTCTTTATTCTTTAACACCTAAAACAATAAAAAAAAATACAATGCAATTAGTTGTGATCTAGAAAATAAACACAACTACTTTATGACATCCTCAACCTATGAAATACGTAGAAAAACTATAAATTTTTCCCATTTCTCATGAAAAATTAAAATAATATTATATTATCATGATATAATGTTAATTCAATACTTTGTAGAATATCAAATGAGTATCATTAAAACTACATAATAAGATGTACTTCAATTTAAATCAATATCAATTTTATACCGAAGGATGTAGTAGTTGCCCATCGTTTTCAAGGTTGGAATTTGACGGGCAAAATGCCCGTCACAAGGCATTTTGACCGTATTTCACGTTTAAAAATTTTAAAAAGCCGTTTTTTGTGATGGGCTTTCAAAGTTCTAAAACGTATTTTTTACTGTTCACTTTTTTGCAAAAACGTCATTACTACCCTCTCAAACAACAGTCTTATAAAAAAGTGCAGTAATATTTGGAATTCTCTAATATTTGTTTTTATTGAAATAAATTAATTTCATGTTATTTAAAGTTATAGGTGTATGTTATTTAAAGTTATAGGTATATATTTGATAGCAATAATATATTATATTGAGTGATTAATAATTAAGTACCGTAATATTTGGAATTTATATTATAATATTTGTTTTTATTTAAATAAATTAAATTTATGTTGTTTATATTTAAATAAATTAAGTTTATTGGGTTTATTAAAATTGAACTTTATCTAGATTTCGTGATATTATGATGGTGGAGAGGATGGGCGTTGTGGAGGATAGTTTTTGGTCAACTCCAAAGTGTTTAAGATGGAATTTTTTTTTTGAAGTTTTTTGTTTATTTGGTGAAAGAAATCTATTTGTTTTTACTGAAATTGTAACATTTAAATTATCTAATAGAAATCCAAATTGAGAAATTAAAATAGGAGTATATTGATTGCAATAACAATGAGTTGGGTGTGAGTAAAATAGATTTCTAGATTTACTCATAATTTTTGTATATGTGTTTGGGAGAAGCACTGAATCTCGATGGTTTGGGAGTTATGGATCCCATCCATGAGTAAAACAACCTTTATGATTCAACAAATCATTTAGTCATGGTCACGTTGTTTTTTTCTTCTTATTATAAATATGTGATGTGAGAAAAAATTAACACAGTGGTGTGATTGAAAAGTATTTTTTTAATTAAACCTTTATTGATGAAGGGTCGATTTATTATCAAAACATTTTGATTGAAGAGCAAAATTTTAGACATAACGTTCCGTGACGGCCAACATAAAAACCCAAAACGTCAAAAAAAAATTATTTAACAGGTAATAAAGAATCCAAATTCCAACCCTGATCGTTTTTATAGATTAAAACATATACATATTTTTATATTAATTAATCAAAATTTGAATTTAAAAATAAAATAAATAATCTTAACATCGACATCTAAAGTGAATTTCAAGCTTACCAAAAAACCCACAAATTCAAATTCCCCAAAACATTAAGTCGCATTGAACAACCACACTAAAACCTAGATATTGTGAAAGTGGCTTCTTTGAAATAAATGAAAGTAATGAGGTAGGTGAGTCTAAGTTATCATTATTAAACTATGGTTCCCATTTAAAGTAAGCTTGTGGACACCCGCGCATGGCGGTAGATATTGATATAAAATAAATCTTGTGGATGTCCTATGTGCATGATAATAGCTGGGAATGATTAACCACCACAATAGGAAAGAAAAACTCTATTTCATTATAATATAAAAATTGCAAGTCAAAGGTTTAGATAAAAGCAAGCTATCGCAGTCCTCATCATATTTTGAGTCACCAATGAGGAGTTGGATGTTTGATGGGGAACAACTCCGCAAGTTGCTAGATTTAGACACTCGAATAAGGTGGGGTGGGGTGAATTATTACGCACGAAAGTTGCATGATTTCCAAGATGGGTCTCAAAATGTCAGTTGCAAGGTTAGATAATGTGTGTTGCAAGTTTGCAATTATTACCCGCACGAATTTCTTCAACTTGCACACTCCCCATGATTTTTTAGTCACTAGCATGGTGATTTAGTCTGAAATGCACTCATCTAAAAAACATATTGGTGATTGATATATCATTTAATAAATCTAGTGATGTATTTACCACCACGTCCAATACGTAATTGACTAAAACCAACCTCTTGTTTTGAGCTGAAGTGATTACTCTTGTTTATTTTTCTTTCTTAGATAATATTGATTGTTAATTTAACTTTAAAAACTTGAAAAACTAATGGAAGTAAGTAAGTAATTATTATATGAAAAATATGTAAATGGATTTATCTTCGAGAAGTGAAAGTAGGAAAATTTCCCTAAAAACATGGGTTGATTATTTTTTTATTATATTTTAGCTTATTTAGATTAAAAAATACTCAAATAAAGTTTTAAAATTGTGCATGGCACTTCAAGCTATTACCATTGTTGTGTATTTCTTATGTTATGATTTCAATATACATTTTTTAGTTAATGGGTTTATTAGAAGTAACCTAATTTTGAAACTTGTTAATTCTAATTTTATGACTACTAATAACCATCAAATGAGTAAACCTTCATGAACATTAGATAGGGTATTTAGAATCCTATATTCCCCCATAATGTTTCGCCTTTTAAGAGAATGTGAACCTTCTTCGAAGAATTGATTAATTCATTCTATTATCAACCCATCAAAATCAATTTGCGTCCCCTTGTTGTTTGTCTCCATCTCACACATGTAGGTTATCCATGTCTACTAGTTATTAGTTCCAATTGGCCATGGTAGTTATGTTTATTATGTTAGAGATGTAACTACAAGTCTATCAACAACCTTGCTTATTAGCGATTTTCTTTGTCAATGACACCTTTTGTTGATAACAACCATGTCACCAAGTTGATTGATGGGAATTTATCTTATTGATGAAGACCATATTGACAACTTCTTTATTAGTGAATACATTGTTAGCAACTCTCTAAATGGTAACGTTGTTGCAATAACTATTTTGTTGGTAAAAGGCTTGTGGGAAACTCCTTTATTGGCAAAGAGATGATTAATGAATAATTTTCTAGTAAAGAGCTTATTGACAACTCTTGGGTTGGCAAAGAATTGTTTCAAACTACTTAATCAAGCATAGCCAAAAAAAAATCAAGCCCTTCTATTTACTAATTCATGATTCATTTCATGTCACACCACTCTAACCAAGAGTCTTTTCATCCTTGAAATATTATTATTGAAGAAGATGTGGGAACAATTTAATTTTTTTCCATCTCGACCCAATTTAACTTTTAAATAAGTTTGATTTGAGTCCAATCTACCTTAGTTGTAGTTGTCCTCCACCTTATTCTATAGTAATGAATCCTCCTCCAACACTTTTAATGCAATTAATGCTAAACTTCCAACTATTGATTATATTATCCTTCTACTTATTCAACATGAAAGGCTTGACTATTCACAAGTTCTCCATGTCCAATACTAGCATTTTCATATACCAAGGCGTACTTTGCCTTCAAAATTTATCATAAGCTACATAACAATTTCAAATGGTCCATATCTCAATGCTCTCAACTTCTTGTCCACCCTTTACAATCACTCCCTACTGAGATAAAGTTGTACTAAATATCAAGCATAAATTTATGGTTTGTTTGATGTTGGCAAGAAATTTTAAGGATCCATAATTATCTTAAGGAGTAAAAACCTTGGAAAACCTTACTAACTCTTAAAATCCCAAATATGTATCATTTACAAATATTTTTGTAAAAATATTCAAAGTTCTAATGACTTTATACAATTTATGCATCTTTTTGTCAATATTTAATGTACAATAGTTTTGTTTTATAGATTTGAGAAACTATTTTAAAAAAATATGGAGTTTTTCAAATCCTTTTATGGAAAAAATAACAAAAATAATTAGCTCATTGGAGAGATTTATCCCCTAAAAATTTCCCTGTATGTTACCAGACATGTTGGACCTTGTACTTCTTACTCTATTTTATCTTCTTTAACACATATTCATGGGTTCACTTGATCTTGTTAATGAACTTGTTTTCTTTATCTTCCTTATCTATTACTTGCTCATTGACCTCCTATTTCCCATAAACAAAAATAAAAAAAGGTGACACTAAAAAATAAATAAAAGAAGATTTAGTCCTACATTTTTTAGTGGAATGATGCATTTCCTTATTAAAAGTGTGTTTAATCCATTCTAATTTTTCATGTACATGACTTTGGATCAATGATTTTATACATTCCTAATAGTTGCACTAAAGTTCTATTAACAAATTTATCTTTTTCAGTGATTTAAGGATGGCTCAAAATGAACCTGCATAGTTACTGCATCAATTTATTAATACCTTGAAATATGAGAGATAACATTTGGAACCTAGAAGAGTTGTTTGACATTATATTAGAAAAGTTGTTTGACATTATATTCTGAGAATGACACTAACAAACTAGAACTAAAATCCTATTTTGGGGGTTAAATAAGTGAAAATTGTGCGGTGTTATACTTCAAGGAAAATTGTGATATAAACCCTTTTGTCAGTCTACAAGTGAATATGTTTCCAACAACACTTTTTAGTCACTAGCATGGTTATTTAGTCTGAAATTCACTCATCTAAAAAACATATCGGTGATTGATATATCATTTAATAAATCTAGTGATGTATTTACCACCACGTCCAATACGTAATGGACTAAAACCAACCTCTTGTTTTGAATTGAAGTGATTACTCTTGTTTATTTTTCTTTCTTAGATAATATTGATTGTTAATTTAACTTTAAAAACTTGAAAAACTAATGGAAGTAAGTAAGTAATTATTATATGAAAAATATGTAAATGGATTTATCTTAGAGAAGTGAAAGTGGGAAAATTTCCATAAAAATATGGGTTGATTATTTTTTTATTATATTTTAGCTTATTTAGATTATAAAATACTCAAATAAAGTTTTAAAATTGTGCATGGCACTTCAAGCTACTATCATTGTTGTGTATTTCTTATGTTATGATTTCAATATACATTTTTTAGTTAATGGGTTTATTAGAACTTGAAGTAACCTAATTTTGAAACTTGTTAATTCTAATTTTATGACTACCAACAACCATCAAATGAGTAAACCTTCATGATCATTAGATAGGGTATTTAGAATCCTATATTCTCCCATAATGTTTCGCCTTTTAAGAGAATGTGAACCTTCTTTGAAGAATTGATTAATTCATTCTATTATCAACCCATCAAAATCAATTTGTGTCCCCTTGTTGTTTGTCTCCATCTCACACATGTAGGTTATCCATGTCTACTAGTTATTAGTTCCAATTGGCCATGGTAGTTATGTTTATTATGTTAGAGATGTAACTACAAGTCTATCAACAACCTTGCTTATTGGCGATTTTCTTTGTCAATGACACCTTTTGTTGATAACAACCATGTCACCAAGTTGATTGATGGGAATTTACCTTATTGATGAAGACCCTATTGACAACTTATTTATTAGTGAATACATTGTTAGCAACTCTCTAAATGGTAACATTGTTGCAATAACTATTTTGTTGGTAAAAGGCTTGTGGGAAACTCCTTTATTGGCAAAGAGATTATTAATGAATAATTTGCCAGTAAAGAGCTTATTGACAACTCTTGGGTTGGCAAAGAATTGTTACAAACTACTTAATCAAACATAGCCAAAAAAAAAAATCAAGCCCTTCCATTTACTAATTCATGATGCATTTCATGTCACACCACTCTAACCAAGAGTCTTTTCATCCTTGAAATATTATTATTGAAGAAGATGTGGGAACAATTTAATTTTTTTCCATCTCGACCCAATTTAACTTTTAAATAAGTTTGATTTGAGTCCAATCTACCTTAGTTGTAGTTGTCCTCCACCTTATTCTATAGTAATGAATCCTCCTCCAACACTTTTAATGCAATTAATGCTAATCTTCCAACTATTGATTGTATTATCCTTCTACTTATTCAACATGAAAAGCTTGACTATTCACAAGTTCTCCATGTCCAATACTAGCATTTTCATATGCCAAGGCATACTTTGCCTTCAAAATTTATCATAAGCTACATAACGATTTCAAATGGTCCATATCTCAATGCTCTCAACTTCTTGTCCAACCTTTACAATCACTCCCTACTGAGATAAAGTTGTACTAGATATCAAGCATAAATTTATGGTTTGTTCGATGTTGGCAAGAAATTTTAAGGATAAATAATTATCTTAAGGAGTAAAAACCTTGGAAAACCTTACTAACTCTTAAAATCCCAAATATGTATCATTTACAAATATTTTTGTAAAAATATTCAAAGTTCTAATGACTTTATACAATTTATGCAACTTTTTGTCAATATTTAATGTACAATAGTTTTGTTTTATAGATTTGGGAAACTATTTAAAAAAAAATATGGAGTTTTTCAAATCCTTTTATGGAAAAAAAACAAAAATAATTAGCTCATTGGAGAGATTTATCCCTTAAAAATTTCCCTGTATGTTACCAGACATGTTGGACCTTGTACTTCTTACTCTATTTTATCTTCTTTAACACATATTCATGGGTTCACTTGATCTTGTTAATGAACTTGTTTTCTTTATCTTCCTTATCTATTACTTGCTCATTGACCTCCTATTTCCCATAAACAAAAATAAAAAAAGGTGACACTGAAAAATAAATAAAACAAGATTTAGTCCTACATTTTTTAGTGGAATGATGCATTTCCTTATTAAAAGTGTGTTTAATCCATTCCAATTTTTCATGTACATGACTTTGGATCGATGATTTTATACATTCCTAATAGTTGCACTAAAGTTCTATTAACAAATTTATCTTTTTCAGTGATTTAAGGATGGTTCAAAATGAACCCGCGTAGTTACTGCATCAATTTATTAATATCTTGAAATATGAGAGATAACATATTGAACCTAGAAGAGTTGTTTGGCATTATATTAGAAGAGTTGTTTGACATTATATTCTGAGAATGACACTAACAAACTAGAACTAAAATCCTATTTTGGGGGTTAAATAAGTGAAAATTGTGCGGCGTTATACTTCAAGGAAAATTGTGATATAAACCCTTTTGTCAGTCTACAAGTGAATATGTTTCCAACAACACTTTTTTTTCCTTATACAGAGTCCATATGTAGAATTTATGCCCTTTGTAAGGTAATAACTCAATGGTAGCCATGTCATCTCACCATGAGTCACCCATGCAAAGTTATTAACATAAAATAATCAATGAGAGACTTGTACATTCATAAGATAATAAAATGTTATAACCTTGTTGACCAAGGAGTAGAGATAAAACCCTATCCAAAGGAGGGAAAATGGTTCAAATCCTATTTACATTTTCATGTTGCATAGTGAAAACACTGCCAAATTAAGTACATAGATAATAGATAATAATAATAAAAACATTTTGTGGGGATTATATCATACCATAGCATCTCATGAATACACATAAAGTTATATATCCACTACATTTTCCTATGTACTCTCGATTTATTAAGAAGAAATGCACAACCTTTCATATTTTGTTGGGTTTCCCACATTAAGTTTCATATAGTAAATATTGTGCGCATAGTGCTACAAATGTGTTTTTTCCATTTTACCTTTGTTTTATGTCATAACAGTTTCAACAATTCATGTGTATATTATTTTTATATTAAATCAATAAGCACAAAAAGAATAGTTATACATCGAGGAAAAAACTCATTGCATTAGAAGTAGTTTAGCATTTGATTTTGAAAGAATATTATTAGAATATACAAGGAAAACTAAATCATATTGGTATCAAAATAGCTTTTCTAGGGAATTTGTGTAGTTGCAATGGAATATAAGCAAGTTACTCAACTCAAACAAATTTAATTAAAAGGACCCTCACTAAGTGAATGTTAAGAAGACATATGAAACAATCACAAGCCTTAGATATCGTATATGAGCATAGAGAAGGACCCATTCAATAAGGACATTGTTTACTAAAATGGTTATAATATCAAATAATTTACATTTCCAAGAATATAACGTTACTCTTAGCTACCCTTTACAAAAATATCTATCACTTTTTGGAGCATCCCAACACTCACAATAAAATAGACAATCATGAGGAGTTGATGGAATATAATTGTGACTCAAAGGTTGATTAATGGAACTTTAATAGCCAATATTCTTTACACCAATTCAAAACAAAAGTGGAGGTTGAGATTAACATCTATAGGGGTATAGAAGCTAAGTTGAATAATTGGTAGTAATGATTAGAAGTTCATATTAGTGTGCATAATATATGATAGAAGAAGACAACATCTTACCATACTTGAGTTATATGGTCATTCATAAAATTTGTGTGGAGATACACAAAGATATTTATGTTGAACAAAGACTTGTTAGCAACCTAGTGGAAGGTATTAAAAAATGCCCTCAAGTCTTAGTTTTACCTTACTCATATGACAACAACTAGTAAATTTAGTGGCACTAATACTAAAAGTGGAAATTATAGACTATAAGAGTGCAATATAGGGTTTGTGAATAAATTTATTTATTTGGGGATTTCTTAAAAGAACGATGTGGTGATAAGTACTTGGGTGGCTTTCAAAGTAACAAAAAAAATGAGTTTTGTTTTTCATGTATGAAGACCATAAATGAGGTTTGTGCATAGGCCTAGCAAATTAAATTTAAATCTATAATGACAAAGGGGAATCCAAGTGGTTGAACGTAGTATCATGAGAAAGGAGATTCCATTAAGGATAAAAAGAAGAAGGGGAAAGGGAAATGTAAGAAGAAATCAAGCATTGCGCATGTGTACAAGGACCCTAATGACTACTTGAACATTCGAACATTGATGGTCAAACAAAGGTGTTGGGAGATGCATCTAGAGCTAAATACTAAGAATTACAAGTAGGATTAGTCCAACTAGAAGACTAAACAATTGTGTAAAGAGTAACTAGCCGTTAGGATAACCTTTTCTTGTTATTATTATTATTATTATTAAATATCATGTATCTACTTACACGTCTCCTTTGTAATGAGATGTAAAAAACATTTATTAGTGTAATGAGAATATTTGTACTTTTAATTACTCCTTTTATATTACGTATAATTGATATTGAAATATTTTATTTATGGTCAACATTTTTATATTTTTTATTATTACTATTTTTTAAATGTTAAGCATTAACTCTACATTTTAAGATTATGTAGGTGCACATATTCCACCATTGAAAACACTTATTGTGAATAAGACTTTTTTTACTTTCAATTAGCTTTTACATACACTCATATAATTGATATTAAAATATACATTTTCATGAATATTTTATTTTTTACTAATATCTTTCAAATCGCATGGATCAATTCCATATTAATATACATGTAAAACCGCATGCATTCTTAATTATTCTTCAATATTTTATTCATGACATCTTTGTCAAATCCCACATATCAGCTCCTTGTGAAGCATGGAAAGAATTGCAAATTTCTTTGTATCAATGCAATTATATATCAATTAAGTACAACCATATATAAATTAAATGTTTGGTAAACATCCATAAACATGAATTGGTGAAAGTATGTTAATATTTATCTTAATTAAATTGAAAAACAAAAAAAACATAATTATCTCTCAAACAAATCTCAACCCTCTATCCTAATTGCAACTCAAATTATTACATGAAATTCTATAAAGTTGAATCTCTCTTCACCTAACCATTGTTGATAAATAAATTAAAATTATGAAAAACCTATTTTAAAATAAACATTTACTTCTCTCACCATAACTAAGTTATAGAACTCCCAATCGGGGTGTGAAAGGAATGGTAGAGTAAACGAAGGAGAGGTAGGCCATAGGGCATGGTGGGCCGAGGGGGGATCATCCGCTCAGCTGGCTCAGAGGGCAGAGGGAG
>APFE031368755.1:1990-28620 GCA_000404065.3 Pinus taeda
TCATACCTTGAGGGTCATCATCATTATCGGTGATTCCTCTCGCGCCTGTTAACAACTTACATCATTGGTTGGTAATCAAGCGATGTCTTTCCATGTTCGACTCCAGAACATCTCTCACATGGATCGAATTATACTCCGAGTGAAGATTGAATGAGTTTGAAGACCCTGAATCTAGTTTCATCCATCTGGGCTATGATATATTTAGGAATATAAAGAATCAAATGTATATCATTGCCGAACAAATGATCATCTGAATCAAAGGATGATGACTCCGTCCGAATCATCAGTCTGCTATACAGACGGTTGTATGTCCTATGTACATGAAAATGAATTTATAAGGATGAGCATGGGAATGTCCGCCTCAACTAGATCATGAAAAATATTATGAAGATAATGTATTGTATCTTATTACAGGTCGCCTTCCAGCTCGAAAAAACTTCGGATCCTCATGATGAAGCATTTCACCCGACATCAAAAGATTAACGACCTCATGCTTTAGGGGGCAACTGTTATAGACATTTTTGGGCACTGCAACCCCAATCATACATGTCCATAAACCAAGGGCTTCTAAGTCCCTAAAAGTTTTGCTTCACACCCTAAAGGAACAAGGTCAGCTGATTACATCATCTCCCAGAAGTTCTCCATGGAAAATTGCTCAGAATTGGTCAAAACTAAACTATACAGGCTGCTCAGTGCTAAGGGTGTGATGCATCTCACGTGCTCAGTGCAAAAAAGTGCGATGCATACTGGAAAGGCCTTCTATAGGGTGCGATGGGCAAGAATGGACAAATGGCAGAGACAGTTTGCAAGGTGGATAATCATGGAATCTTACAGAAACTTCTCCTGTGACACTTGCCTCTCTGAATTCGCCCAGGGATGAGTAAGAGATCATCAATCTCCAAGTGGAATCAAGAACTATCAGAGAGAGGACACTAATCAAAATCCCAGAAGCTGACTCACCCCCTTGCAAACATCTATATATCAATCCCTCATCACAGAGATCCAGGGGTTGGAATCTTGTATCTTGTAAGGAAGTGTTGTTGGTTTCCTGGTGCAATATCATAGTGTTGGGTGATCTAAGCTTTTCATGAAGTGAAGAAGGGCTTTCATGCTAGAAGGATGAAGCTGGGTCAGAACAATGGGTTGTAATCCTCTTTGCTATTCTTGATATTAGTAAAGCTATTCAAGTTTTCCTCCACATTCTTGTATGTTTGATGATATATGCATTTGTGTGGTCAGTGTATATTTGGTCCTATATTGTTTATGATTGTAGATCTCTGTTCTTCGATAGTATTATGCTGCTTTGACTCCATAGGTTCTCTTTGAAGCTGGGTAAGCGAAGAAGGAGCGGCAAAGATTTGTCAGAAGGGAGAGGAGCCAAGCAAGGAACCAAGCGCAAGATTGAGGTTGGTTTCCTTTGTTCCCCTCTTATCTACTTCTCATAAAGGAAAGTGAAAGTAGTTTTGGTTTGTTTGTTTCTAAGATAGCTACCTGTCTTAGTGGGACTAGCAGCTCCGAGTGGACACTAGATTTCCCGATAACAGAATGACTATGGGAAGTGATGAATCCTTGGAAGATTATGAAGATAGGTTACAGCTTAGTTACAAAAGGGCTAGGTTCACACTTGACCCTAAGTCTCTAAAGTTGGTCCTGCTCAGGGGAATTCCAGAAGACCTTCTAGACACCGTCCATCTACTAGCTAGGGGAGACATCTACCAACTACCTTATGAAGACATAAAGACTGTTTTTAGAAACCATTCTGGGGTAGCCAGAAAGTGAGGTAGGGTGAGTCAACCCATAGCCAGTACCTCCTCATCCAATTCATCCATCAAAGGTGAACTTAGAAACATGCTGGAAGACTTCAAGAGTGAGATAAGGCAGACTCTTGCCATGCAAATGGAGACCTTGCATATCAAAAGGAAACAAGAGGAAGCAGGGAGGGCTTTGGCCGTTTATTCCTAGGTGCACCAGAAGGCATCCTAGGAACGAATGTCCATTGAACTCTATAGAGGTTTGTCCAGTCTATGAAGAAGATCACTCTACAGATAAGTTCCCTTCCTTGCCCAGACTTAAAGTTGTATAACAAGGGGCCGAAGGAGCCACTGAACCACTCTATTTCATGAACCAAAGGAGAGCCATGGACCTAGATCATACCAACAGGGAATTCAAGGAACATCTTAGGCATACTACAACCCCAATCAAGCCACTTCCATACCTTCTTGGAGTCTCCTTGCTCATCCTTCCTGGTCCACACCTCCTCCTTGGTCATATCCATCGCAATATCATGCCCAACCAGCCACTCATTCATTTCACTCCTATGCTCACCCACAACCTCAGTGGAATGCATCTCATCAGGGGTGGAGGCCCTAGTACAACTCTCCTCCCACTCTTTTTCCTCCACCACCTGCTCAACCACAACCATTGCCTCTTGTTCCACTAAGACAACCCCAAATGCCTACTCAACCAAACCCAAACCCGAACAACAGACAAGCTCAACAAGTATATAATGGGGAACCATCATGCCCAACCTATGTTGTGGAGATTCAAGAGATTAACCTACGATCTGAGAAGGTTCTCCCAGACAACCAGCCTCCCCTCAAGGAGGTTGAGGAAGATAAAGAGGAAAGTGAACCGAAAGCAATTCCACCCTTTCCTGAGAGATTATCGGGAACAACACAACCTACCCCAGAAGAAACTGAACTTCTGGGAGAATTGAAACAATTATGTGTAAAGATACCACTTCTCCAAGCCATTAAGGATGTGCCTGTATACAATAAGATGATCAAAGGGAAGTGTTTCAGGCATCTAGGCAGGTGCAAGAGAGATGCCCCAACCATCAATGTCATAGGACAACTGTCTGACTTGATGTTGGGGCACGTAATATGTCTGAAATATCTAGACCCTGGAAACCCATTAGCTGATGTCCACATCAATGGCATCATGATCCCCCATACCTTGATTGATCTGGGAGCTGCCATTAATGTGATGACAAAGGACACTATGCTCAAACTCAACCTCCAGGGCTCCTTGAGAAAGACTACGACAATACTGCAGCTAGCAAACCGCTCCACTGTAACCCCTGAAGGGATTGTGGAGGATGTGAAGGTCTCCATTGATTCTTGTGAGTACCCTATTGATTTCCTAGTTCTTCAGCTGAAGGCGAAGCTCACTGGATATCCTCTCATCTTGGGAAGACCCTGGTTGGCTATTGCACATGCCTACATCAGCTGTCGAGCTAGAAACATGACAATCAAGAATGGGCATATGTCCAAGTAGCTAATCCTATACCCTGCTGCCCAACCCTTCCTAGAACATGATCTACCTCTCTGGTTGGAGGAGGAGGATGAAGACGAGGTCTATTATGCACCACTATGAGCAGTAGAAACTACCATGGGGGGGGGGAAACTGTAAAATCAGGATCATATCATTGAAAGTTTAATTCAAAATCCACCCCCCAGTATTTTGCCATTAGAATATCTAGTGAAAGAAACCCAAGACAACCCCTTAGCTGATCTTTGTGTGGCCGACCCGACCTCTCTCTGTGTTAAAAATATAGAATTCGGCCCAAAAAGAACCTTGAAAATCAACTCATCCCCATCCACCTCCCAGAAGAATGAACTGTGTATCATATTGAGAAACCATTAGATGCCTTCGCTTGGAGTTATAAGGAGATGAAGGGAGTGCACCCTTCAATTTGTACTCATCACATTTACATTAAGGAAGATTGCAAACCAGTCAGGCAGCCTCAAAGGAGG
This sequence comes from Pinus taeda, assembly GCA_000404065.3. Taxonomy (NCBI): domain Eukaryota; kingdom Viridiplantae; phylum Streptophyta; class Pinopsida; order Pinales; family Pinaceae; genus Pinus; species Pinus taeda. The sequence continues at coordinate 5,746 of APFE031368755.1, forward strand.
ATGAATCTGACACTTAAAGACATTGTCAAGGAAGAATTGCAGAAGTTACTGGATGCAGGATTCATCTACCCCATCTCTGACAGTGAATGGGTCTCTCCTTTGGTGCTAGTGCCAAAGAAAAATGGTAAGTGGAGAATCTGTGTCGATTATCAGGAACTAAACAAGGCCACTGAAAAGAACCATTTTCCTTTGCCTTTCATAGATCAAGTGTTAGATGTTCTAGCGAGAAAAAAGTTTTTATCCTTCCTAGATGGGTTCAGTAGGTACAATCAGATCCAAATCAACCCAGAAGACCAAGATAAGACCACTTTCACTTGTCCTTGGGGTACCTTTGCATATCAGGTCCTTCCTTTTGGTTTGTGCAATGCTCTTGCCACCTTCCAGAGAGCAGTATTGAGTATATTTTCTGAACTGGTTCATGATGCAGTGGAAATGTATATGGATGATTTTACTCCTTATGGTTCTAACTTCTAGGAAGCTTTATCTAACCTAGGAAAAGTTTTGGACAAGTGTATTGAAATGAACCTGTCCCTCAGTCTGGAAAAATGTGAATTCTTGATGACTGAAGGGATCGTGCTAGGTCATGCAATATATCAACAAGGATTACAGGTGGACCCCAACAAAATTTCCATCATCCAAAGGGTCCCACCTCCTCAAAATGTGAGAGACGTCCGAAGTTTCCTAGGCTTAGCAGGATATTATAGAAGATTCATTAAAGACTTCAGTAAGTTAGCCTCTCCATTGTTTGGTCTCTTGGGAAAAAATGTCGAGTTCATATGGACTGAAAACTATCAAGAAGCCTTAGATACCTTGAAAAGTAAACTGGTGACTGCCCCAATTTTGAGAGGCCCAAACTAGGCCCTACCTTTCCACAGTCACATAGATGCCTCGAAAAAAGCAATAGGAGCAGCCTTAGGACAAGTTTAGGAAAAGTTACCTTAAGCCATATACTTTATAAGTAAAAATTTGTCAAAGGCAGAGTTAAACTACATGATAACCGAGAAGGAATTCCTAGCTGTAGTACATTCCTTAAATAAATTCAGACATTACATCACAGGCTATCAAACCTTTGTACCACACTAATCATGCCGCAATGAGGTATTTAATGAACAAACTATATGTAAATGCTTGCATTATTAGGTGGTTGCTTTTATTGCGGCAGATTGATTTAACCATTGTTGATAAGCCTGGTAAGGAAAATGTTATTTCTGAATTTTTTTCTCGAGTAAATCTACCTGCAAGTGAGGAAGGAATGGTGGATGATCAAATGCCCAATGAACACCTATTTTCTATCTCAGTACTCTCTCCATGGTTTGCTGATATAACAAATTATTTGGTTTCAACACAGTTCCCACCACACCTGTCCTCAAAATACAAGAGCAAGATCGTGAGGAAAAGCGCCCCTTTCACCTAGATTCGGGGAAATCTCTTCAAACTTGGCCCTGCTCATATTTTGAGAAGATGTGTCAGGGAGGAGGAAGTTTTTGACATTCTCCTGACCTGTCATGATGGGCCTTGTGGGGGCCATTTTGTAGCAAAGAGGACTGCCTTCAAAATTCTGCAAGAAGGTTACTATCGGCCCACTATTCATCAAGATGTGAAGAGATATATCAGCCAATGTGATCAGTGCCAGAGGATGGGAAACCTACTCCAAAGGATGAGATGCCCCTGCAACCTCAAGTGAATTTTGATCCATTTGAGAAGTGGGGCATGGACTTTGTGGGTCCTATTAATCCTCCTTCAAAACATAAGCAATACATCATTGTGTGCACCGATTATCTAGCAAAATGGGCAGAGACAAAAGCAATCAAGATAACAACAGAGGAGAAAGAAGCTGAGTTTTTAAGAGAGAACATATTCTATAAGTTCGGGTATCCAAGAGAATTGGTTATAGATGAAGGCAGTCAGTTCACTTCCAATTTGATTGAAGACCTACTAACACATCATAAAATCCAGCACATGACTTCCACCCCTTACCATCCACAAGCCAATGGGCAGGTGGAAGTCACTAATAGAGATTTCGAAGGAATTTTGACCAAGGTAGTGAGCAACAGTAGAAAATATTGGGCAGATTGATTGGTTGAGGCCACCTAGGCCTACAACACCACATGGAAGACCACCACTAGGTTCACACCCTATGAGCTAGTCTATGCGAAGAAGGCTTTGCTGTCAATAGAATTTGAATACAATACACTAAGGATGGTAGCTCAGCTGGACCTAGATCTTAGCCATGCACAAAGGGAAAGGCTACTCCAGCTCAATGGATTGGACGAACAAAGATTGCAGGCCGTTCTCCACACAGAGGTAGTCCAACTTCAAAGGAAAATATGGCATGAAAAACATATCAAGGAGAAGCAATTCCAAGAAGGAGATTGAGCACTGCTTTATGACTCAAGGTATAAAGATTTCAAGGGAAATTTGAGGACAAGATGGCTGGGACCCTACACTATAGAAAAATGTGATGACAATGATTCAGTCCTGATTAGGACCATTGATGAGGAAGCCATCCCCATGCTTGTCAATGGGCACAAGTTGAAAATCTACAAGAAGCCCCTCTCCAAGCAAGAATTCATTGAAGATCTGAGTAAAAAAGTGTTGGTAGTGGAGAAAGTCTCAACCTCCACTCCACCCACTCACAAAGAAAAAAAAAGAAAAAATAATGACTCAAGTGAAAACCTTTATGAGGCGCTTGAGTCCCATCATTGGGTTGAAAACCTCTTTTGAGGCGACCAAATGATGACAAAACCAAAAAAAAGGGGGAAAGAGAAGAAGATCCCTGGGTGAAAGCCTCCTTTGGAGGTGCCTAGGGTAGGCAAGTAGGGTGAAAGCCTCCTAGAGGCGCCTAGTTGTCTTTTCAAAAAAAAAGGGAAAAAGAAGAAAGATAAAATTGACTTTTTAAATGCAATGTAGGTTACAGGTGGACCACAAGAAGTAAGAGGAAATGCCACAAATCCTATCACACATCCTCTATGCTCTTCTCCATTAGTTCTAATTTCTTTCTCCACCTCTCTGTTTTTTTTTAAGACTATGCATCCTACAGGAAGCCCTATGTGATTCTACAGGAGGCTCCTGTAGAAATCACAGAGATCTTGAAATAGATTTTTAAAACGGTTTGAGGAACTAGGGATTTTCATAGAGAGCATGTAGGCCATCCCACAGCTATTCACCATCCTGACCATTCATCACACACCTACACCACATCATTTCCATTGATTTCTTTCCTTCCTGCAGAAAAACACAGAAACCAGTTTAAAAAAAAACAAGGAAATAAAAAGAACAACGCCTCCACAACTCACCTGCAACTTACCAAATTCCTCTCCATTTCCATCAGAATCTTTAGTAGCATCCTCACAGCTCCCAGCACAAGAATCAGCTAAAACTTTTAGAGGGAGAAGCAACTACAGGAGCTCCTGTAAGATTTCTTGTAGCAGTTGATCCCCTTAGAATCAAGCTCCAACAGCAAAATAGGTGCAGCCACGAGAATGCAGAGAATGTTGGAAGCAAGATTCAGCTACAGGGCACCTGTACAAGCAACTAAGCCACATATCAAGAAGCAGAGAGCATATAATAGAAGGGATACATCCATGCAACATTGAAATCCAAGCATGCGGCATTGAAATCCAAGCATGCAACAACAATAGAACCTAACAACACCACAACACGAACATTCGACCTACAGGTAAGTGTCTAACCCTCTCCTCTATCGCATCTGTATAATTCAAAAACTGCGTGAACGAATGAAATGGTTAGGATTAAACTAGAAAGTTGTCCAGTTAATTGGCCACCCACATCCAATTTGATTGCGCTCATCTGAAGATCCACCACACGTGTGTCTAGTCAACTAACAAAAATTCCAAAAAGACAGGCAATGGCGGATGTTTAAACTCAAACGCAAATGATGGGAAGTGATTGCGGGCAGAAGGCATGATGACACAACAGTGGGGGCCAATGGTCCGAATAATGACAATGTACCCTTTTTTCCACCTCACATCATCACTGGAAATATCTCCAGTGAACATAAGTACTCGCTCTCGGACTTGTTCACCACCTTTGTCCATTTTATCATCGTCCCTGCGACTACAACGAGATCCCTACCACCTCCATAGCCTCAAAGCCATTTCTCTCTATCGTTTTCAGAACTTTTCCTCTTATCAGGTTCTACAAGAGCATTATCGGGTTCTACAGGAGCAGTAACAGGTCCTACAGGAGAACCTCCAGCCATTTATATAGAAGGGCTAGAGAGCAGTTTTACAGAAGAGAAAATAGGGTTTTCGCTCAAATTAAGACCTGAAGAGGTATGATTTGTAAAAACCCACCTTGGATATTCATATGTACAAGGAGTAATGCAATTTTAAGGAGGAATTAAGCCTGGAAAAGAAGAGGAATTGCATTCAAAAGTTCTGTCTGTTTCTTAAAAAACACAATTTTTTCTTTGTTTCCTGTTTTTGAAAAATTGTTTTCTCCTTCTCCACCTAGGGTATTCCAAAAGATTATAAACATAATGATAGGGGATTTCATGAGAAAGGAACCCCTAAACTCAGTCAGGCTTCATGAACATCCCAAGGTAGTGGGCATTTTTACCAGAGCTAATTGGATGCCTTTTTTCGAAAAACTTCGTGGGTATGATGAAGAAGTGACTCAGGAGTTTACCCTGTCCTTGCTACTCCACTCAAAGACCCATGCCACTGTTACTTTCAGGGATCTCACCATAGAAATCACCCCAGATTTCATCAGTATGGTTACTAGTCTTCCACTTGGACTATCTTGGAGGAAAGAAGAAAAGCCACTGGGTCAAGTTGCGAAGAAAACCTTCTTCCAACCAAATGAGCATCCTGTAGAGGAAAAAAATGGCATCAGGAGAACAAGCATACCTTACCCTTGGGATGAGGTCAGTTACCAGATTATCAAGTACGTTTCCTGTGAAGGGAGGTATAACATAGTTTATGGGTACCATTTCAGACTTTTGCATGAGCTGATATATGGCATGAATACTCCCACACCCCAAAGACTCAGTATTCCCTATTTTCTCCTACTGTCCCTTATAGATTCCAACATTAAATTGAAGGTAGGAGGTCCAGACCAATTGGCTCACCATGGACTAATTAAGTTTCCCTCCACACCTTCACAATCCCCATAGCCTAGGAGATTTTCATAAATATGACAAGAGAGGATGATATAAAAACCCTAACATATGACCTCAGTCCTTCTTGAAACTGAGGGGGAAGAGAAAAAAGGGGAAGATGAGGAGGAAACCAAAATAGAGAAGGCAGAGCCTGAAACAGGGAAGAAAAAAACAAAAACAGAGAAGGACAAGCCTGAAACAAAGGAGAAAAAGACCACAGAAGAGAAAAAGAAACCTGGTACATAAGAGAAAAAGACTAAAACAGGAAGGAACATGACCAAATCAGAGAAGAAAAATACTAAAGCAGAGAAGGTAGAAACTAAACAAGATGGGAAGGAAACCAAAACATAGCTAGAGGAAACAAAGCTAGCAGAGGCAAAAAAGATAAAAGAAGAGAAAAAGGGGGCAAAGAAGACATAAGTGTCTCTTGAGACACTAGAAAGGGAGGCAATAGTTGTTCTTACTGCCCTTAGCACCCCAGTTAAGCCCAAACGGAAGAGAAAAAGGCAACCATCAATGTATTTCAGAGCTCAAAAAAGCACAAGAATAAAAGTAGGGAACCCACAACCACCCTCAAAGGAGCCTATCATAATTGAAGATTCTTCTACTATCAAAAGGGGAGAATCTCCATCCAAAACGCCCATTACTTATGAAAGAGGAAGTCCTAGATATTCCACTTGGAAGGAAAGAATAAAGCTATAGGACTCAAAAACAGTCCTACAGGAGGCACACTCTGCCCTACAGGAGACCCTAATAAAGCTACAAGAGACTGAAAAACTTGAGAAAAGGGCAAGAGAGCCGACCAATGGGAAGGATGAAACAACCGAGACACAGGATCCTGACCCCTAGCCTAGTTTGGGCTCTTATTACAACCTTCTTGAAGGGGGGAAAATTATTCCACAGAAATTTGTAGTCCCACTTTTCTTTGAACTGGAAAAAGAAAGTATAAGGAGCCATAGATGGATGCAAATCACCAAGTCCAAAGGGATGGAGGACATTGGCCACATGGAAAACAAGCTGAGAGAAATGGGTAAGGAATTAAGCACTGTAAGGCATACAAAAGAGATCAGAAGATCTCACTTGGAAGCAGAAAATGAAATGTTAAGAAAACAACTGCAAGAAAGGGAAACATAGTTGGCATGCATGGCCAGCTGGTCTATGGAGACACTACAGTGTAGACAACCATGCAAATCATATGGAGTATACCTTTAAGACCAGTGGCTACAATTCCAAATCAAGACCCTGGCACAGAGAGGCACCATGCCTTTTTAGGATTATAGACAGTTCATAGATCTGTGTTATCACAGTTCAGCGGAGGACAAGGCAAAGTTGGCAGAGTTTTATTTGCATAACATGGACCTTACTGGTATGAACCTATGGGACCCCAATGCTAGGTTAGGGGACTTGCAGCTGATAGCCATGGCATCATGGATGAGTCATGAGGAGAAGAGGGCAACAAAGATCAATAACCTGATGGAAAAAGAGAAGAATGAGCCCCTGATGATTAGAGCAGAGCCATTAGACTCTATGGCTCTCATTAGCACACACTAGAAACTTGCAGCTGATCCTAAAAGTGCCCCTAAGTACATCAATGATCAGGCCCAGGCTATTGCACACTTTGAGGAAATGGAGAGATTGCTTGGAGATGACTGCATTCTTGCTTGCATGAGAAGGTGGAACACACTGCCACACAACCTACAGATCAATGAGTATCACTCCCAAAACATGATGAAAGAAGCATTGAGGAGAGTGCCACTGTATAAGCACTCTATGCAGAGTTTAAGGGACAATTGGATTGGCCTCAAGCTAAGCCCCCCACTGCTGCTAGGACTGTTAGAGGGTAGAAAAGAGGAAGAAGAAAGACAACAGTGGGAAGAAGTGGACAGAAAGGTAGGATTTCATGATAAAGAGGAGGATCTCACATCAACAACATGGGATGTTAGGGAGGCCGTCAGGGCCATCAAGGATGAAGAGATAGATTAGTTGCTCAGAGGATGAGCAACACATTCAGTAGGGGGGTGATGATGAGCCCCATAAATGGGTAATTATATGGGCTCATTTTGCCTCCTAACTTAGCTTAACCCACCATTATCATTATTTTATTGCATGTTTTTTATTATATTTATGCTAATAGAGTGAGTTGGGCTAGTCATGATGCCACGAAGTCTAATGTGTGCTTTATGCATATTTTTGGTCAATTTTGAGACAAAGTCAAAGGTTTAAGGAGCATTTGGTAGCCAATATTCAAGGAAAACAAGGAAGAGGATTTGTAGGAGGGTGTCACCCTCATTTATGACCCCCTACCTCGAATCCTTCTTCAGAAAGATCAGAGCACAAGCAACCACATCAATGCATCAAAGGGGCATTCGAGTAAGTGAAGAAGAAATTTTATCTATCTCTAGTCTTGGGAGCCAAGCCTCCTCGACTTTAGGAGAGCTTTTGGAGGCTCCAGCTGTATAAACAGGAGGGCTTAGGCCCTCAGTAGTTTGGTTGGATGTTAGTCAAATTTCCGCACTTTTGTTGTAGCTTTTGCTCAGCTCATTTCGAGCTTACTTTTGTGAACAGTTTCTGTAATGTGACTATCATTTTGATAATGGAGATGAAATATTTTCTGAGCCAACACTGAGTCCTTCTAGAAGGTTGAAGCTCTTGGGTTAAGGCCCAACCCAAGCTGTCCAGCACCTCTTGTTTTGTATTTATATGTTTTTCTTTAGCTTTTGAATTAGTTGTTTATTAGATAGATTTCTGCCTTAGTTAGAGTAGGTTGTTTCTTTGGTGGGTTACATAGTTGTTTCCATTTCAGTTTGATGAAGTAGGTTAAATAGTGATAGGAGAAAGATACAAAAAGGTTGTCATAGAGCCTTGACCTCCTTTCTTTCCTTTGGGATCATGAGCTGAGGTCAAGACACTCTGCTGCCATAAAAACACAGTTTTGCTTCCTCCATGCAATTTCTAGTGTTGTAGTTTGATTCAGAGGTTAATGATTTGCTTCAGATCTATTTTTTCATACTCATTTTTGTTTCTGAAATAAATCTCTTTCCATGCTTTCCTTTCCATATAGCATTGTTTAGCATTTTATTTTCTAGACCAGAATTTAGGTTGACATGAGATATAGTTTTGTCTTTTTGGTACAACTAGTTCTTTTCTTGCCAGTTTCAGTATTGTGATTTGCAGCTCTCTTACAATACATATCTACTCATAATAAATCAATATTGCATCCATCACCATCTCTTTTGCCACATTTTTCACAGGTTGTTCACAACCCTTCACCAATCTGCCCTAATTTCTACGCTTTTCTCATAAGCTTTCCTTTCATCTCTTTAACAAATCCAACCATAAATTTCTTTCATATTCCTCCTTGATGAACTTCAAACACCTTAACACAAACCTCTAGTCTATATCTACCCTTTCCCACCATTTTTTCCACCTTTAAAACCTCTAAAAGAGCCCTCGGCATCCTCCTGTAAATCCCCTGCAGCCTCTTGTAGAATTTCCTGAAAGTGACTTTTTGAAGTTCGATTGCAGAGAAAGACTCTAGAAGGTTACCGGAGGCCTATTTGGACCCTTCCACACCTTCCTACACCTTTTCCAACTCCAAATTCACCCTCTATCACCACCTAATCGCTGCCACATCCACAAACAGATAAATCACATGCATCACAATTTCACATAAAATACACAAAAATCCAAAAAATATGTTTTTTTTTCTCATTTCCTTCTAGAAATAGCTTGAATATATGTAGTATGTTTCCTAACTAGATCATGGCATTCATTTTATGGCTTTTCATCTCTCTTTCTGTAAAAGTAGGGTTAGTTGGTAAATTAGGGTTTGCTAGGTTTTTGCTTTACATTCTAGTGTTATTTCTCTTTCTGCAAGTAGAATAGCCTCTGTAGAGTGAGATTTCCTTTCTTTCATCACATTTAAAACTTCTTTTGGAATTCATAGAAGTTGGATTGAGCTCATAGTGATCTTGTGCCAACTGACCAAGTGACAGCCTGCAGTAAAAACTGGTACCTATGCATAAAACATCGTCGCTTCCAAGTTTGTTACGAACTACCGGGTTGATAAAATTAAAGTAGGAAGCCCCAAGAGTTGCAGCATTGTTTCTGCAATACTGGTGCTCACCACATGCTTTTCTTATTTGAGAAAATCTTAGATGTCCCAATCTTTTATGCCACAGCCAGTTTTCATCTGTTTTGCTTAAATATCATTATTGTTATCCTCCTTTGAGTTTGTATAAGTTATTTGGAGTTCTTGTACCTTTGATCACTATATTTCCTGTATCAAGTTCACAAATGACACATCTGTTTGATTGAAACACCACTTCATTTCCTTGATCACACATTTAACTAACACTCAAAATGTCATGCTTTAAACCATCTACATACATGACATTCACAGCTTTAACCTTTTCTTTCAAGAAAACAGAACCTTCACCTTTAATGATAGTTGGAGTGTCCTTTCCAAATGAGACATTCTTTTCCTTTTCTAAAGCATTATATGAATGAAGTTTCTATTTATCACTTGTCATGTGTTTGGAGCATCCACTATCGATGTACCACTAGTTTTCTTGTCCTTCTGCATACAAATTTATACCACATCTTTCTGATTGAGATTCCTTCCTTCTCCATATCTTGGGATTTAATGGTGTTTCCTCCTTTTGAAATGTTGGCCGAAATTTGCTCCTACATTTAGATTCTTCATGACCAAAGTTTCTACAGATCGAGCATTCTATTTCATTTTCAAGAGGAGAAAAGTTATTATAGGAACTTGTATTGATTCTTGTCGCACTTCCTTGATTTCGTGCTTCTCTAGTCATGATGGTTTTGTAAGCAACACATTGAGCAGCCTTGTGTCCAAAGTTATGACATGAAAGACATTGCCCATTAAAGAAGTTTATGCAACCATAGAATATTTTGACATCGTTTACATGTTGGTTGCGGCTTCTACTGATATTCATCCTTGGAGTAAATTGAGTATGATTTACCTGATGAGTAGTTTTAGGCCTTTGTTGATGATTGGCATATTGTTCACTCGTCTTTGCTGCATCAAGATAGCTTCTGGTGGAGGTTGACGACTTTTTTGATTGAGATTGTTCTTTAGTATATCCAAGACCTGTCTTTATCAGAGGAGAATGCTAAACTTTGATAATTTCATTTAAAGTTTTTTGATCCTTTAGCAAATCTAAGATTAAAAGATTTTGTCTTCTCAAGATCTTTTCTTAGACCCACAATTTCACATTCTATATTTTCATTGTGCTTTTCTCTTTCAGCAAGTTGGTGTGTCAAATTATCTATGATCATATTCTTTTCTTCTAAATAGATTTTGCGTTTAGTGATTTCTTCAAGAAAATATTCCTCTTCTAATGCATCCAGAAAATCGTCATTGTCATAGGCCATGAGAAGTCTATAATCTTGTTCAATTTCATCTTCATCACTATTAGATAAACCATCACTGTCTTCATGCATATAGTAACTCCTTCTATTCACCACCCGTTTTCTATTGCCTTTTGCATATACCTTCCATTTTTCATATTTATCTTTATGAGGACATTTGGTAGCATAGTGACCAACTCTACCACAAGAAAATAATTTGAAAGGTAGCTTACCTTTGAATCTTCTGGAACCTCGTTGAATCTTCTTGACAAAATTTACCTCATCTTCTTCTTCTGAAATGTGTCATGATTCATGGTGCTCTTCCTTTTCTTTTCCTTCTCTTGATGCTTTAAAAGATGCTTCTCTCATATTTGATGGACCTCCTTTTCTCATTTCAATGGCAGTTAGGATTCAATGTAGTTGAGTCACTATAATAGTTTGAAGATCTTGTTTTTCTTCTATGGCAGACACTTTTGACTCAAATTTAGAAGACAAAAATCTCAAAATTTTCTCCACTAATATAACTTCCTTTATCTCTTCACCCAGATTCTTCATGCAATTAACAATCTCATCTATACGTAAGAAATAACTAGCAACACTCTCATCACTATACATCTTAAGAGTTTCATACTGAATTCTAAGAGTTTGAAGCTTAACACGTTTTACCTAAGAGTCTCCTTCGTAGCTTTGAATGATTTTGTCCCATATTTCTTTGGCTGTCTTGAGTTGCATAACTTTGAAAAATTTTGATTCTGATAGACTTCCCAATAATATATTGACATCTTTGGCATTGGTTTCGTGTAACTTCTTACCTGCAGAGTCTGTAGGAATTGCTGTTGGAAATTGATATCCTCCTTCTACAATTTCCAAAACATCTACTCCAAGCGATTGTAGATAAGCTCTGGTTCTTATTTTCCAATATACTAAGTTGCTCCCATTGAAGATTGGTGGTCTGATGGATCCCATGCCTTTGTGATTATTCATCTTGAAATATCTCCCTTCAAGTGATCAAGCTTCTTCAGAAGGACCTGCGCTAATACCAATTGTTGGAAATGGCACTGAGAGGGGGGTGAACCAGTATTATATGATCAATAATTTTTATTTCTCAAACAGATTTATATACGCTACTTCAGTAAAGTGAACTAGTGTGTATACGTATCTATGATTAGAAAAACCAACATACACCCAGAAAACTTGTGATCTATAGAATTTATCATGTGTTGATCTTTAACTAGTGCATTAATAACTTATTAAACAGAGCAGTAAAAAAAGAATAAACCATCACACATAAGCAACACACATGAACACCAAGATTTAAAGTGGAGACCCAATGTGGGTGAAAACCACCTGCTGTTGTTGTCTCTGTCTTCTTTTAATAATAAGAATATCCATTTATAATCTTGTATTGTGTAGACTCATACCCGTACATAGGCACCCACCTATAGAAGGCTATTACCTTCTCTCATTTTCCAGCTTCTACTGGAAGGGAGCTGCAACCCCCTAGCTCTTGCACTAGCCAATGTGATTACTAGTATGTAGGTGTCGGCCCCTTGGTTTCATAACTGCTCACAGGTTTTCCACAAATTCAAATTAAAATCAAGCAGCCTGTATGGACTCCCTCTTCAATAACATGAAGGTCTCGTTTAGTCAAATTTTCATATTGGACCCTTTAGGAAATTTGAAACTCAAACTGCATCAACCAACAATCAGTTAATCTGAACAATTAGATCACTGTCACCAGAACACTGTGCTGAACCTAGAGACCTACATCATTATTCAAAACCAGTTGCAACCTCAAAAATCATGCATCAAAATGTATACACTACTTTACTGAACACAACTTGCATGTATACGCTACTTCCTCTAATCAAACCTGCGTATACCTTCAAAAATACTGAAACATAAAATTTCTTAATCAAGTCTATACCAACAAGCAGTATGCTGACCATCTACTGTCTATTTATAGAGCTTTACATAGGCGGTAGCAGAGATAACCATTCTCACTTATTCAATCAATCAGTCAGATACCAAACTCCTTATGCATTCAGTTTTACATTCAGATCTAAGAAGACTTCATTGACATAAAACAGTAAAACAACAAAATTGATCAGATAGATCAGTCATATCTGAAGAAGAGGCTTTTCTTTTGCATACTTTATTTTGAAGAGTAGAACTTGCGTGTACACGCACTTTTGTAGAGATGAACCAATGTACATATCTGCAAATATTAACCCATAACTTCGCTACACTTACAGACTTCAAACAAACCCAGATCATGACATTTAAAGAATAAAACAAGTGTACATAATCAAATCTAGCCCAACCAATATCATATCATTCAATAATAAGTCATTTCAGGTCTCATGATCCTAATCCAACATTGAATTCAAGGTGCACAAAGTATTTCAGATCAAATCACAAACATAGTCCCTGCAACATAAAATATCCTTTAGATAGAAGTATTCCTTAGAAACCCATACACTTGCACACCTGGGAGTGCATGTATACGTATACCCTCTTTTTGTTCTTGTGACCAACGTGTATACGTTGTTTTAACTAAGTGGACCTTGTTTGAAAATTAAATATTACGGAGCAATGGAACACATAAAATATTGCAGAAATATAAACACAGAAAATGCACAAAACAAGAGAGACATAGATATACGTGGTTCACCCAGTTTGGGCTACGTCCACCCTGAACAACCAGTCCTTCCTTTCTATTATGTAGCAAAATGAAGAGACACAACCTACAGCAAATCCGTTGTAATATCCTCTGTCTTCTCTCAGAGTCTCACCTCTCTGTTTCTCGCTCACACAGAATACACATCTATCTCACAGCTCAAATACAATGCCCTCATACAAAGAGAGGGGTTGCCTTCTAGGGCAAAAAACCCTAAACTAAACATAAGTTCTACCATCAAATCATCCACCTAATGAACGGCCCAAATTGACTAGAAATTACTATACTTTTACAAGACAAATTTACATCTGTTTTTAGCTTCGGGGGCACTACCCCCGAGCCCCCGGACCCCCCAGCTGGGGGGGATCGGCCCCCCCGGACCCCCGCAGGGGAGACAAGTCCCCCCGCGTGGAGGGGTGTACAAAACTTCCTGGGGTATACATCCGGCTGAAACAAAGACCTCTGAACAATCATGCTCCACACACAACACATTACTTTCATTCATGAGTCATTCATGTTCTTATTCCTTTCATCAGAAAGTGATTCATCAGTCTACAGTTGGCCTTGCTTCATGTTATAATGCCTTCATCGTGCTTTCTTTTTCGGAAGGATATTACACATTTCTAAAGTGTTCTCATTGAAGAAATTCATAGTTCTTCCCTTCGGCAGCCTTGCATAAGCTTATCTAGATACTAGTTCATAAATTAGAAATGAACACTTGAATCATAATTACCTTTGTGATGGTATTTCATCATGACATCTTCCTGTTTGCATCAGCATCCTGTATACATGTTGACATATCTCCCAAATATATATATTGTCAAGGGTCGTCATATTTTCCATACTTTCATCAGGATCTTCATGTCTTACTTGGATATTTCCTAGTCAAATTTTCTTGGTCTTTTGGATGTTCATTTCCTTTACCATGGTTGCATATCTCATGATCTCTTCCTTCCTTTCTTCACACATTTCATCCTTGAGAACTTCAAAGTTCATCAGTTGTAGTCAACTATGTCATATTCCATATGAGTACATATTATGTTGATTTCATCTAATAAATATGTGATTCATGCCTTCTTGCATCCTTTTTAAGGGAGGAGATTCTTTCTTTGATCATGTTTCTTAAGATAGAGGAGTGTTTCCAGTTATATTCAACCATGTGATATGACTTTGATAATATCAACTGAGAGCATACATACCTCATATTCCTTTTGAATCATCCAGACTTCCTTAAAAAGCTTTCTTTGAATGAAGAGACTGTATTCCATCGATCTGCTTCACTATCATGTTATCATACCATCACTCTATGAATTCCACAAAATTGGAATTCTTGCAGAAACACTTGATTTTTCCTTTGATCGGTGAATCTTACAATGAATATTCTATCAGAGAATCTTGAGGATCTTATACATCCTACCCAGTAGATGTTTCCTTTTGACAGATGTATGATAACTTCTATTTCCAAATAACTTCTATAAATATCACTTGATATTTTAATTAGGTTTCCAAGAGTTAAACCCTACATCCTTTACTTCCATAGTTTTTGTTCCATACATTCATCATATTACATATGTCATGAGCTCTTACTTATAATGCTTCTACCATGGTTCCATTTTCTAATATGATTCATATTATTTTATTTTCAAATCTTCCTATATATAATACAATAGAAGAGTACCTTTTAGTGAGGTAGATTCTCTCATTCATAGTAAAGATATTTTACTTCCTCCTTCTTAGGCTTCTTTGCCTTAGGTTCTTCTACTTATTCATTAATATTGGCTTCTTCCTTATTCCTCTTGTTATTGTACCTTTTATGATTAGGACAAATTCTTCTATAGTGCTGATATTCTTGAAATCCATAGCATTGTACTTTAGCCATGTTCTTATTCTTGCTTTGAGGACCAAATTTCCCAAACTTTCCTTTTATTCTCGACATAGCAATATACGCTTGATTCTGCTCATTTGTTCCTACATCTAATTTTTCTTTCAATCTGGTTTCTTCGATCTTACACAATGACCATAGATCTTAAAAGGGAGTGGACTCTTTCTTTCCATATATACTTGAAGTGAAGTTGCCCCATTCCTTCGGTAATGCATTTAGTACTACGGTGGTAATTTCTTTGTCAAACATTATTTCACCTAGATCTTGAAGTTAATCTCTTATTTCAGAAATCCTCATAAAATATGAGGTTTTTCCTTCTGCCCTAGAGATCTTCGATTTGTAGGGTTCTCGCCTTAGAGAGATTACTTCTCCAGCACTACTTACAGAAAATAACTCTACCAATTTGTCATATATATATTTTGCAATGTCTACTTTTGATACATATGGGATGAGAGAATCTTTCATGGATTCTATAAGAATCCTCTGGGCTCGCTCTTCCCCGTTCATGAATCTATCATGTGCTTGAGCATCTTCTTTGGGAGGTTGAGTTATTGACCCTTTGATGTGTTCCATGAATTCATTCTCAATGAGATTTAGGTTTTTTAGTTTCTTCCATGCAAGGAAGTTTGCAGCCCCAACCAATTTGTTGCTTTCTTTGCAAAAATACATTTTGATAATATCAGGTGAATTCATAAACTTACTTGAGTATTTGCTTCTTTCTTCCTCCTTAATCTTGATGTTGATAGAAGATTAATCCTTAAAATATTGAGAGAGAGTTTGATTCATGATCCTTCTTGAATGTTCAAGCCTTCTTTAGATGATGGCCTTGGAATTACTTCTAGGGTTTTGGTCTTTCCTTTTGCTTCCTTCTTGAGTATGATTTCAAGACTTCTTGCTAGAGCAGATTTCTTCAATCTAGGGTTTCGGCATGTTGAATATCTTGATATCTTTCTTTGTGTTCTTTGACTTTCTTTTCCCCTTATTTGAAACTTAAATCTTTTGTGTCTTCTTTATTAACTTCCCCTTCTTGACTTTAGCACCTAAGCTCTATACCATGTTGAGAAATCTAGGGCAATGATGATTAGGAGATTTCTCTTTTTGATAATTGCTTGTGATATTCTTTTACTTCTAGTATTATGATTTTGTCTTATTTATATTATCAATGTGTTATTTTCATCAAGACAATTACCAAATAAATAATAGAAGACAAGGGACACAATACGTAGGCTTGTTAGCCGCAACCAAAACCTATCACTCTATGAGAGGAAAACCCGATCATAAATTATATAGATCTTCAATTGACGAATACCGAGACCATGACAAAGACCCTTGGCTCTAGAATCCTCCAATACCCTTGTCACTAATCCTTGATGTTATGCCTCTTCCCTTTGTTGCTTCCTTCTACTCTTGAACTTCTCCTCTCGACTTCCTCTAGAGAATCTCGGTCTCTATCCTACCACACTGCTCTTCTCAGCTTCCTCTAGATAATCTTGGTCTCTACTACTCTCCTTGACTTACCCATAGAAAACTCATTCTCCTAAGTTTAGCGCTAGATCATAAAACCTAGGATAGAGTTTCTCCTCAGCTTCCTTATTGAAAGATGTATGCCCAAACAAGGTCCCAGTAGCAAGCTCTACTTCGATCTTCTCTTGATGCCTTCGGTCCTTCTTCATTCACACATGGAAGAGTATATGAACCAAGACAAGAACCCTAGAAGAATCCTCACTATCACTTCTTTTCACTTCTACTTGTAGGCTCTTCTTCGCACTTCTTTTGTAGGCTCTTCTTCACACTTCTTTTGTAGGGTCTTCATCGCACTTCTTTTGTAGGCTCTTCTTCACACTTATTTTATAGGCTCTTATTCACACTTCTTTTGTAGGCTCTTCTTTGCACTTCTCTTCACTGAATTTATTGCTACTAAGTGAGGCGGAGTGTAGCTATTTATACGCAATGTCTCATTTCCCTTAGGCTGACATAATCATTAGGGGGGAGATTGATATCTTCTAGCAAGTTCTCCATTCGTTGTAGGCCTACTTGAAGAGGATAAGTGACAAGGTATTGGAGGAATACTTTTCATAAACAAGTGTGACTCTATTCATTGTGTAACATGTCTTCATTACATGACAATGACTCTTTTATTCTTTTATGACTAGATGACAAAATTCCTAAAGGCTCTCAATGGGAGCCTTGACTCAAAAATAAAACTCTTGCTCATTAAACCCATGATGCAAGCATTACAATATTTTGTTTTTCTTCTTTACATATCTTTACATATAATCACAATTACATGCCATTATGAAGACCGAACCTAGTTACACTTTTCAACACACCCAAAATCACCTTGAACATAATATTTGAAAATATTTCCCTTGGGGTGTGGCATGAAATAAAGCCCCTGAGTATATCACCCAAGAATCAATAATGTTATCTAATAAAAGGCTTAAATCATCTTGTAACACAACAGCTACTACATTTGCTTCCTTATTATTCTCTTGTTTTCCATCTCCTTTTTTGTTTTCTTTTAGAGACCAACAATCTTTCTTCTTATGTCCTTTCATCCCACAATGCTAGCATTCTAGCCTCCCTTTGTATTTTGATCTACCTTTCTTAGACTTTCCATGATTCCTTGAGCTCTTTCCTCTCTCCCTTTGTCTTCCCCTACTCTCCATAGTTAAAGCATTACTTGACATCTCACTTGTGCTTTTTCTTCACATTTTATCACTAAGGATAAAACCAATAACATTATCAAACTTTCAAGTGTTTGACTTAAAGACATAATTACTCACAACCATGACCAAGCCAATCCATGTTTTTGGCAATGAGAATAGAATCAAAAGAGCCCTAACCTCATCATAAAATTTGACTCCAAGATTACCTAATTGACCAGTGATCATGTTAAATTCATTTAAATGATCAGCAACAAACCCACTTTCCAACATTTTTCAGTTGAGCGTTTTTCATACAATTTAGCCAATGCCATCATCAAATTGTCCATTGTATATTCTCTCAAATTGTTGATATCCATTGATGTTTCCAAGCAAATTTATATATTTCTTGGTGCCTTTTTGTCAAGAATCTTCCATTATTTGTCTTTCATAGTTGTTGGCTTCTTCACTATTCCAACCAATGGTAGAAAAATATTTTTCTGCTATAGATAATCTTCCATTTATATCATCCATAGCTGATAGTTTTGGTCATTAAAATTCTCAAACCTAAAACCTTCTTATGTCATTTCTCCCACTTGAACCAAGAACCCTCCTTTACTGTGAGTTTTATTAGCCAAATAAACCTCTGGATCTTATACCATTTGTTAGGAATAAAATTACAGAGCGACAAAATCAAAATGAATGTAGAAATAAAACATAGAATTAAATAATACAAAAGAGACACCAATATATGTGGTTCACCAGATTTGGGTTATGTCCATAGAGAAATAGTTGGTTCTTCCTTTTAATCAATCTAGAAAAATGAATGGATTAAAACCTACAACACATATGTTGCAACCTCCTCTTCTCTCTCTCATAGTACCCTCTCTCTCAATTATGATGTTATCTCAATAATACATACCACAATAAAATTATATCTTAAAAAAAGGTTTCCTTCTAGTGAAAAAAAACCTAACACAACATCTACAATATTTGTGACCTAATGATGAAAAATCTAGATTGAATATGAAAATAAAAATATTTTACAAAGCAATTTTTCCAAAAAAATCTCTTCGAGGGCATTACTCTTGAACTTTTGCAAGGGGGGCCCAAATAATTTTTTTCATACCCCATGGACCCTTTGGCAACACTAGTAAGGGGGAAATCGCCCCTAAACCCCCTGTTGGGCCTCAGTTTTCTCTCATTTTTCACTCAAAATCTCTCATGCTACTATTTGATTAAATGATTATTGTTGCAAGTATTTGTTACTTCTTTTGTTTTAACGGGATTAAAATACCATTAATGGAAGTTTAATAAAGGTTTGTATGTTGCAAGTTAAAGTTGATTTGATCATGTTTTGAACCTACACTTACCTTCCTGCACCAATTCAATTATTATAGTGTGCTTGCACTAGTGCAAGTTTTATAGTGTGCCTGCACCAGTGCAAGTTTTACAGCATGCCTCCACCAATTTGGGGCTTTCATACATTGACACATTTCTGGGAGAATCTGAAAGAGGTTTATGATCAAAATGTCATTTAAACACTTTCACATAAGCCAAGACACACCCAAGTCATACAGATTTATATTTAGAGAATAATTAATGCTACAGCCCCGAATTTGTAACAGTTTTCAGACTGCTTATTTACACCTCGATTTCTGCGCCAATCATAGTGAATCTCATAATTTTGAAACATGGGTTTTTCTCCCAGCATAGGAAATTTAGTAGGCCTTGAGCCGTTTTCCAAAATTCGTAATGGTTAAGGAGATACGAAGGGGGCTTTGGAGGAAGTAAATCTCCATTATTTCAGTAGGGAAACGGTTGTACTGATATTATATTAATGATAATTAGTTGGGATTCAATCCCCATGATGTTTGCAAAGGATTGGCTTGTTTTATGCCAAGTTTGGAATGTAAAAATATTATAAAAGAAGAGTTATGGCTCCAAGCCTAGCTAATTAGGCAGTCAATCAATTAAGTAGAGGGAAGAAGCACGCACAATGCAGAAGGGAGGAGAAGTTGTTCCAATGTAGCATCATGTGGATTTCAGTGTGGAATGTTTCTCCTACTTGTTGGGTTTAACTAATGTTTGCATTATGTAAATTACTGTGTTTTTTTAATTAATTGAAGCAATTTTTATTCATGCTTTGTCTATTCATCTATTGCATCTAATGATTTCTATTTCTGTGTGAACTGGGCACTCAAAGAGGGTGCCAGCTGGCTGGGTTGGCCACCATACCAGCTTGACACCGCTCTCATCTTTTAAATAGCATTTCAATTTTTGTTTGTTTTTTGTGTGAATTTGATTTCTTTACAGTTTCTTTCTGCCTTCGATTGATGTTATCTAACTTGCTGCAGATGTTTTATTTCAAAGAATTAATTCGATTTGTTGCAATCCATTATTCTCAATTTTAAGGTTAATTTGAGTTGCTGCAAATTGTTTCTATTTCATTTGTTACATTATTAATTATACTTGCACCTGAAATATTTTAAACAAACATCGTGTCCTTCCAGAATCCACAAGATCGGCTCTGGCTTTATGATCTCTAGCTCGAATTCTGTAAATTAATCTAGATCTATTAATTTATATCTAAAGCTGTGATTTTAACATTTGTTGAGCCGATATTTATAAATAAGGAAACTACACTATGTTTGAATTGATAGATGCTTAATTAATATTATGGTTTCCTTTAACTTCTAGATTGTTCTTACACATAATTAGTGCAAGCAGATTGTTACACAGAATTAGTGCAAGCAGAATTAGTACAAGTAGAAATAGTGCAAGTAGAATTAGTACAGGCAGAATTAGTGCGATCAGAATAGTTTGAATTGCTTTTGAATTTATTCGAGCATTTACAGTCTTCTCCTTATTGTGTCGACACCGCTTGATTTCCAGTTCTGATTTCCCTTCTGTTTAATTGCAATTAGAATTTTCTTTCCCATTGATTGCTTTTACTTTCCCGCATGCTTTTAATTGTTTGGATTGGTGTTTCTCGCACTAGTGCAGGATTACATTTATGTTTGAGATTAATCACAAGATAGACTAGAATTTTTTTTGCAGGTTACCAGGGACTCTCTCTGGCATTTCCAATGTTGCGTCTCAAAGTTCATGAACTCTCCGGATTGACAAATTAAATGTTGGTATATTTATAGAACCTATACTACACCCAACACCCCCTGTTAGGAATTAGGGTCCAAACGCGCAAACAAAACAAGACCTCTAAATTAGGAAGATAATCAAGCTCCACAACCAACAAAGACATCTATACTTAGGGATTTTCCTCTTGCTAAAACAACTATCACTTACCAAATTTTATCTTTATAGACATAATTACAAAGACTCTGGTTCTAGTATATTGTTAGCATTGGTAGAAAATGTGAACATATATAATTAGTGTGAGGAGAGATGTCCTCATGAGGATCTATTGAAATGATGTAAAAGTGAGGGGACAATTATTGCCCAATTTCCTCTTAGTTTCTTAAAACCTCTTCCACATGGTCCAATAGTTTATGAATTTGATTACAATTTTTACTTTTTATGGTTGTATAATGAAATAATTTGGAATTTTTGTCACCCTTCTATAATCATATCTATAATACACCAATTTGGACCCTTGGCATGAATTAAATCAAAATTGTGTAAATGTTGTAAATATGTAAATATAGATCCCTAGTGTAGAAGTTAAGGCCAAGGTTAAACCACTAAAAGACGAAGCATGAGTGATGTAAAAATAAATCCATGGACCATCTGTTAGGATTGACATGGCATAGTCAAGTTATTTAAAAGTTAATGTTGGAATATAACATAACAGCCTGAGATGCTTGCGTAGAGCATAAGTGTTGGGTCCCTATAATACTAGTGATTACCCCATTACTATTGTAGTTGTACCCCTTATTAATATTTTTGTGCCCCTATTGTACCCATATTGTTATTACTGTGCCCCATAGAATCCCTTTATTGTTATTTTTTTGGCTTTATATTATTATTGTTAGGTCGGCTAGGTTATATTGTGACTCCTTAGACTCCTATATATAGAAAGGAGGTTTTGACATTTGAATCATCCAAGAATGGTTCATTTATGTAATGTAAAGGAGGTTTCCCCCTCGAAGAGGCTGAATTATAAGGCGTTGATCTATCTTTTCTATCTTTTCTTGAGCTGGTTTCATAACATTTGGTGTCAGAGCTTTGGATTCTAGGATTTCGCTGCTCCAAACAGGTCATCATGGAATTTTTGCTGTAACTTTTTTTCTATGACGTTTCAGAAGCTTTAAAAAAAAACCAATTTGAGAAGACATCGCGTTGAATCTTAGGTCTGAATTTTAGAGCTTTTCGCACTATATTTTTGGATATATGATCTGAGGAAGTTGGTCCTTTTGCAGAATCCTGAATTACATTCAAAACAGGTGACCTAGGGAAAATCGTCATAACTTCCTCTCTGAGCATCAGATTGAAATTTTGTTAGAAGGTACAGAAAGAGGACAGACTGTAGTTTCTTGTACATATTTTTTAGAGCCAAAGGTCAAAACAGGGACACGTGGCACATCGTACAAGTTCACTCTACTAAATTAGTCTATAATCAGGTCACTGTGGGAGATTTGGCATAACTCTTCATTGGATAATCCAATTGGGGTCAGACTGGTGGCATTGGAAATAGGACATAGAGGGCTACTGCAGGTCACAATTTCAGAACTAGATGATACGAAATTACCGAGATACATCAGAGGCAATATCAAGCTCCTACAAAGTGAAAAAAATGTGTGTATATTTTTTTAAATGTTTGCTTAAGCTTGGTTTAAAAAATTATTCTAAAGGAATTCAAAGGGCATAGTAAATCATTATTATCGGTAATTGATGCCCTGAGGAAAGAAAATTGAAACACCTTGTAGGCGACCTGAAGGCTCTAGCATGACTCATGAAGAAGAGGAAGAAATGCAACATGATATATCAAAATTACAAGACCAAGTTAAACAAGTGTCACTTGCACAAAAAGGAACAGAATCTAATATGGATTATTTAAAGAAAGGTGAAGAAGCTAAGATGAATGACGTGGAAGCTAAGATGGATGATTCGAAGACAGACATGGAATAATTGAAGATAAATATGAATAAGTTGCTACAAGAAAGGGTCACTAATGGTGAAAGGGTAGTAAAGGAAACTCATGATGAGAACA
>APFE031368757.1:0-16072 GCA_000404065.3 Pinus taeda
CCCTTAATTTATTTCTCATAATCACTTCACAACAACTTCAACTTAAGACAAATACAACTTGATCACACCTTCTCTCTCCGATTGACACACCTTTAATTTTCTATTGCAACATTAACCAACTTAGGGGTCATTTTTATATTTCATTCACACCCTCTCAACACTTTGAATTGGTATCTAAATTCTAATTGAATTAGAAAAAAATTCAAATGGTCCTCAAGCCTTTTATATATTGCTATCATTTAAATCTTACAGGAAATTATTTCTTGGATTTACTTGTAAAATTCCCTTTAACAATGTCAATCAACCCAATCTATGTTGCTTGACTATTTTATTTTGGCATTTTCCAAAAATCTATGGCTTAGCTATTTTGGAACTTGAAATTCCAAAATTGGATAATTTTGTGGACTTGCCCTTTTAGCTTATTAGTGCTTGAAACCATCGGTTAAAATGATGTATCTATATAGAGGACCTTTGTCTTTACAAAGGTGTACTTTCCTCTCCCTTAAACCTCTGTGCTTATGATTTGTAAAAATGAGAGATTTAACCAAACCTTAGCACAAAAAAGCTTAAAAGTTTTATAATATGCAGGCCTTAGATAATTAACACTTAGCACAAATCCCATAGTTTTTCCTCATTGGCCGTTGCAATCATTAATTGCCACATGGTAGTCTCCAACTGATGCCATGTGGAACTTAAATTCGTCCCACTTAGCCATCCCATAAGGTTTACCCTGTGTCACTCTATTGATGTGCCACATCATCTTGTGTGCCATGTCATTACAACCTATCTCTTTCTTATTGGTCCATGTTATGCCTAACTTGCATAAATATTTCACTAGTAAGGAGGGGTATTCTAGATTTCCTGATTTTCAACTTTTTGATTTGTTATTTAAAATTGATCATAGCATGAAATTCATGTCAAATTTCATTGTTTATCTACTGAATGAAATTTCTATCTCTTTCTTGCACTTTCTATCTAGAATTGCGCCAATTACACCAATGTTCTATCCCAAGGCAATTGATAGACCAATTTCCATCCACTAGCATCCATTAACCATGGCATCACACCATTGCTAAATATATGCAATACTCTTTACTTCTCACCAACTCCATGTTATGAATCTTCATGTCTGGTAATGAACATATCTCGATCCCCTAGATACTGTCAACTAGGACAATTTCCAAATCAATACATCCATGAACCTTTTTATTAAACCTACATGGTTCAGTATTTTGTAATTATATTTCACCACTCTACCACATGTCACCCAATTTTATCCTAAGGTACTCAAAGAATTCCTTGTCAAGGAGTTTTGTAAAAATATCTGAAATATGCTCATTAGTATCCACACATTCAAGTTTAACAACATTAGTAGCAATTTAACCTCTAAAGGAATGAAATTTAATTGGAATGTGTTTAGTCTTTGAAAGCATAATAGGGTTCTTGGCGATTCTATTGCCACTAGTATTATCACACATCATAGGGATTGGATCATAAAACTAAACTTTGATCTCTTTTAAGGTTTGCTTCATCCAAATAATTTGTTACAACAAGTAGCAACAACTATTTTCTCAAAATTAGTTGTAGATAAAAAAATGAGTTTTGTTTCTTGCTTACACAAGGCATCAAATTGCTTCCCAAGAAAAATGTTTCTTCACTTGTACCATTCTTCTCATCAATGTTGCTTACCCAATCAACACGAGTAGATTCTTTCAAATTAAATTTTTTACCTCTTTCATATCATATGGAAGACTCTTTTGTACCCTGAATATATTCGAGAATCCTTTTAACTATATTTACATGGCTTTATTTTAGATTTGATTGAAATATATCCAATAGACTAATGACTTGCATTATATCAAGCATGGAAGCAGTAATGTACATCAAAATTCCAATCGTAGACATATAAGTGGTCTTACTTACATCAGGGGAGTCATCTTCTTTACCTTTTTTATATCCACACACCATGAATGTGTTGATATATTTTCATTCTTACATTCCAAACTTCTTCAAAATTTCTTTCAAATATTTGGATTGGGAAATGAAGATACCTTTCTATGATTTTGAAATTTGCAACCTAAGAAAAATTGACAGCTCTCTCAAAATTGACATTTTGAATTCCTTTTGCATTTCTTCAAAAAATTGATGTCCTATTTCCTCCAAATCATTGACAAAAATAATGATATTTTCATACTAAACAATGATAGATAAATTACAATTTTCATATTTAATTTATAAATTTCTATATAATGTTACTCTCCTACACCCTTGCTGATGTAGATACTTATTTGATCTTACATACGAAGCTCGTAGAGATTGTTTTAACCCTTATAATTCTTTTCTCAATCTGCAAAAATAATATTCATCTTATAAGAGTTGAAAATGTTCTAGCTATTCAATGTACACGTCCTCTTCCAATTAACTATTGAGCAATGACAACTTGACATTCACTTGATAGACTTTAAATTTTTTATGACTACTAAATTCCAAGAACATGCTAATATCTTCTTGTCTTGCTACCAGGTCAAATATTCCTTGAAATTCTATACCTTCTACTTGAGCATAAACTTTGTAGTCCATCCTGTATTTGTTTCTTACCACTCACCCTTATTTATTCAAATTGTTTTTAAACACCCACTTGCTACCTAAGGAAATATTATCCATTGGCATAGGGACCCATTCCCAATTGTTTCTCTTCTCAATTTGATCCACCTTTTCATTAATTCCCTTAATCTAAAATTGATCTTCACTTTCTTAATTGAAAATTTTTAACTCTATTTGAGAGATAAAAGCAAGGTTTTCTTGTTTAGGAATGCCTTTTTAAAATTTCTTATGGTATGAACACCAAGTTTTATGCCTCCAATTTTCCTAGCTTTTTATCATGCCTTCTTATATAACATTTGTTGCCAAAGACTTTGAGATGTTTCATAGAGGCTTGCCTCTGTTTCCATAAATCATAAGTGGTTTTATCACTACTAGCACTAAGATCAATACCATTAGACAAATAAAAATTACTTGAGTTTATTCTCTGCATACAGTGTTGGCAACCTTCCCTTCATCCATCATTTCTCTCACCATTTCTTGAATACATATATCCTTTCATTCTACAACCCCATTCTATTGAGGAGTTCTAGAAACTTATTATTTCATTCAAATTCCATGCTTTTCATAAATTTATTCAAAATAATTTGAAGTGTATTTCCCCGTCTATTAGACATTAAGTTTTTGATTTTTATATATTTCGCATTCTCAACCTAAGTTTTGAATACTTTGAATTTACTCAGTGCTTCTAACTTTTCTTTTAGTGACATTATCCAGGTAGCTCTAGTGAAACCATTAATTAAAAAAATTAAGTACTTGCCACCTCTTGGGCTTTCGGCCATTTTGGGACCAAAAATATCAATATGTATTATATATGAAGGTTTCGATGATGAATACTCCTTTATTTTGAAGTTTACTCCTGCTTGCTTACCAAATTGACAATACTAGCATATGCATTTGTTAGCCTTTGACAATTTTGGCATACATCTGACTGCCTTTGTCTCACCGATCTTCACCATGTTGTCAAAATTTAAATGCCCCATGTTCTTATGCTAGAACCAGGTTCCATCTATTTATCTTAAATGACACTTTATTCTTGAATAATCAAGCACATACATATTTGTTGGGGTTCTAATTACTTTTTTAATCAGCTTAGCATTCTCCACTCTTTGCATTTCATATTCTTTAGAATGAAAATTCACATCATACCCATTATTCCACATATGGATCACAATTAAAATATTACATTCATTCTGCACTTTTGTCTTCTCATCCAAGTAGACTTTTCCTTTTGTTTTATTTCAGACGGAGAATTCTTCCTAAATTTGATACTTCCTTTTCCATTTTCTCTTAGAAATAGGAATTTACTCTTCACTCCAGCCATATGTTTAGAAAAACCACTATCCATATATTTTTGGCCCTCATTTTTTATCCAACTTTGCTTAATTAAATACACTTTATTTACATGTTATCCATCCATTTACCATGCATATACACCCATATTTTACCAATTTATGCATACTTAGGTATATAAATTAATTTTTGCAATTTTTAGATGCTTTTACAAAAATTGGATTTTAACTGCATTTTTGGATAGGACTAGAAATCCCCATAATGGCTTCATTGATATCATACTTGCACGACACCTGGGCATGAGATGAGAAAAATTCTAGAAATCTTGGTAACTAAGAATGAACATGTTCCTACTGGTTCGGTCAAACCGAGCTGAAACATGCCAAGTGAAAGTTGGTCAAACATGACTAGTCATTCAAGAAATCCCAAGGAAATAGGCCAAATTTAGGATTTTATGGGATTTTCTAGATTTTGAGTGATTAGATGGATGAGATCGACCTGGATAGATAGAATAAGGATAGACATAGCTGTTAAAGACATTTTAGTTCAATTTGTTTCATATTTCTCTATTTAAGCCAAAACATTGAAGGCATGAATATGTAGAATTTGTATAATTTCATATTGAGACTTCTGAATATCGTGAGTTAATTTGAGGAACCAATTCTATCTTATTTTTGCTTTTCAATGTTGTGGATGATCGACTAAGTTCTCAGTAGTTGATAATCTCTTTAAGTGTGCAAGGCAAGTGTGGAGGGACCCACACCAAGCTAAGTACACTTCATGGTTAATTTAGCTTAGTTTTCATAAACTGGTTTTTCTTCAGATTTCTTCCTTTAATTATATGTATGATTATTTATTATGTTTGTTGATGAATCTTGGTTTACTTCTAATCTACATATTAAGGGACAAACCAGTGTTTAAGTTAAACTCTCCTTCTATTTGATCCAATATTAGAAACTAGAATTCATCTTTCTTGCTTTTAAATGATTTTATGAATTTCCAGTTTTTTAACAATGGCATTAATGATGAATTAAATTGTAATGAAGAACATCAATTATCTCCTTAGTTAGTATCCTCTTCTATGATTCTATGATTCTTTTATGCATCTTGAGCTATTGTTCATGAGTGGTTTTTTATTTATCTTCATGAAGTAGTATTGTAGAATAAGGTCAATTTGGTTCTCCTAAGTTATGAGCCACTTCTCCTACTTGTTACATATTGAATTAGAAAATACTTAGTTGAATTTTATATTTGTAATATGCACTTATAATTAGTTTATAATTGAATTTCTTTCAGTTTCCATAACTTATCATCTAAAGCTAATTATAGTTGATATCCATATATATTGGACATGCTTCTAACTTCTAGAAACCTGGATTGACATTTAAAATACTTGTATTAATTTACTCAATAAATTGACCCAAAATTTTGGTGCCATTGTTGGGGAAGCGTTCATCAACATAGTCAATTAGAGGATAAAAACAAAATATAAAAAATAAAAACTAAACAAAAACAATAAAAAAATAGTTTTTCTTTTAGTTATGTTTCTTTATGCCCAGATATATAGACCAGAAAGGTAGATTCATTAAGTAAAACCCCCCAAAAATTCAACCATCCATAGAGGTAGGACCATTAAGACTAACTACACCGGTTGTTGGTAAACCAACTCTAGAGGAATTAGAAGAGAAACAATGATTAAGACAAAGATTGACTTTAATTTAATGACAAACCATGTTAGCCTTGGAGATGAAAAGAAAATGAACCTTGAAAGGAAAACCAATTGTAGAAAAACAAAAGGAAACAAGGAAAATTGTTAAACAATTAGATCAACCCATTCTTAAAACAATAGATCAACCTATTTTTGAAAACAAACAACAAGTTAAATCTCAAATTGCTATAGAAATACTTGAAACTATGACAGAAGAAGGGCAAGGATCTACTATCATCACTCCAAAACAAATACTTCAATATGAAAGATAATAAAAAGAATGGAAAAGAAAAAGGGAGGAAGAGGCAATGATAGAAGTAGAAAGAAAAAGAGGAAAAGAGAGAAAAAGAGAGTGGTAACAAAAGACATCATGATAACGAACAAGAAAATAATAATGACCAGGAAGCTACTTCTGGCTTTCCAATATTAGATACAACAACAATATTAGGAGAAGAAGTGAAAATGAAAAACATTCTACCTTCTATGTTTCCCAACTTTTATGGAATGTCATCAGAAGATCCTGACTCATTTATGTCCAAATTTGATATCTTATGTAGAACTTATGTATACATAAATGACACACACAAGCTTCGTCTCTTTCCTACTACTTTGAAAGCAGTAGCTTTAAAATGGTTTATGGGTTTAGGAGAACATATAATTACCTCTTGGGATGACATGAAGAAAATATTTCTTAAAAAGTATCGAGTCTATTGAAATCCTAGAGACTCGAAAGAGGATGTTTTTAGAATGACACAACAAGAAGATGAAAATTTAGGAGAATATTTGGAAAGATTTCTCTACAATCTTCAAAAATCTAAACAACATTCTCTAAATATTGATACCATTCGTACAATCTTTCTTAAAGGTATAAGAGATGAATATCTTGACATTCTTAATGTAATGGGCAAGGGAGATATTTCAAACTTAACATTTGATGAAATTGCAGAACTATCTCAAAAATATTCTAGAGGAAGATCAAAGACTGGAAGGAGAGATATTAGTTCAAAAGCTTCAAAGTTAGCAGGAGGAGGAGTAACAAGAGAATAAATAGGGAGTTTGTTGGAAAACTTTAAAACTGATCTTCTAAGAACTTTAAGGACACAAGTTGATGTTTTGAAAGCTAACAAAAAGAAAGAAGAGCAAGATCAAATCTTAGCAATCTTTTGTCCTAAGTGTAGGAAGAAACATTCATTAAGAGAATGCCATTTTGATAGTATTTAGGTATGTGGCCTTTGCACAAAAAACCATTCAATAGAAAACTCTCCAAAATTGAAAGAATTTCAAATGAATCCAATGGAAGAAGTACAAGGGGTGGATGCTCTTTACTATATGGCACCAAGAAGAACTTGGAAACAAAGGATTCCTCAATGATTCCCTCAAAAAAGATATTAGTACCCTCCTCAAAATTCATGGAATACCCTAATGCAATGGTAGGCTTGGCCTCCACAACAATATGAAAACCAACCCGCACAAGGTTGGAGAGGATATAGTTATGGAAACCAGCCACCTCAACAAACGTATCCTCAATAATACCAACAACAATACTAGCAACAATATCAACAACCATATCAACAATTATTTCCATTTCAATACCAAGAGTTCCAACAACATCCACAACCCATGCCATTTCCACAACAAAATCATGCACCATTGCTAACTCAACCTCAGCAGCTTTAGCTGCCTTCGAACCAACCCCCACCTTGAAAAACTCAACTACGAGCTCAACTAGTAGAAAATCCACGTAACAAGTGGACAAAACAAAATACAATGTGGAAGAAGCAACATACTTTCCAACATACTTTATTCTTCCCATAAATGATGTCCATTTAAGGTCTGGGAAAGTATTACATAAAAATTCTCCTCCAATAATAGAAGAACCAACTGAACAAGGAGAATAAGTTGAAACATCTCATTCAAAAAATCAAAATCAGAAAGGAAAAATTATAATGAATAAAAATTCCTTTGGTTCAAGCAATAAAAGATATTCCAATTTATGCGAAAACAACAAAAGAGATATGCATCAAGAAAACTAGAATAAAGAAAAAGGGTCCCACTACAATCCAGGTCATTGGAAAACTAGCTAGTCTGATCCCTACAAAAACAACAATTGAAAAATATATTGACCCTAGTATCCCTATGGTTACTGTTTCAATTAATAGTTTTTTTGTTCCAAATACTTTAATAGATTTAGGAGTAGCTATAAATGTTATGACTACAGAGACTATGAAACATTTGAACTTAAACAACATTAAATCTACTACTACAATTTTAGAGCTTGCAGACAGATCTAAATTTGTACCAGAAGGAATACTAGAAGATACCATTGTATCTTTGGATTCATGGGATATCCTATAGACTTCCTCATTTTGCAGCCAAAAACAAATTTAGGAGGCCATCCTCTAATTTTAGGCATATCATGATTAGCCACTACAGATGCCTTAATTGGATGCAGATCGAGAAGTATGATTATTGCACATGGGGATGAAAGGAAACTTGTCACACTCTACTCTCCACCACAATCACCTTATTTATTATCATGGCTTGAAGGAAAAGAATAATAGGAAACTAAATCTATTCTTAGTATTAATCAAGTTTTTGACTTTAGAGAAGAAGAAGAGAATCAGGATCTATTAGACCCTTTCATATTAGAACCAACTATTTCAGAGCAGCTTAGAATAACATAGTATGAAGCTGCAAGTAATCTTTTGAATCACTCTTTTAAGGAAAATTGCACAATTCAATCGTTGCAAGACTCATTTACAAACATTTTTCTTGTTAACTAAATTACCAATTCAAAAATAAAAATCATTAAGATTTATCCTGGAAAGAAATTGAATGTTGGTAATAACTTTGTTATGTAAATACTCAAAATATTTTGCCTGGGATTACACAGACATGCAGGGGATTCATCCAAAAACATGTATCGACCACGTCTACACTGATGATCATATCAAACCAGTAAGGTAGCCTCAAAGAAAAATGAATCCCATGATGAAAGAAATAGTGAAAGAAGAATTGCATAATTGTTACAAGTTAGATTCATCTATCCTATTTCTGATAATCAATGGGTTTCTCTCTTAGTTTTAGTGCGAAAGAAAAATGGGAAGTGGAGAATATGTGTAGACTGTAGGGAATTGAACAAAGCCACATTAAAAGATCATTTCCCGCTACCATTTATTGACCAAGTACTAGATTCACTATCTCGGAAGAAGTTCTTTTCTTTTCTAGATGGATTTAGTGGGTATAATAAGATCAGGATAGCATTGGAAGACCAGGAAAAAATAAGATTTACATTCCCATGGGGAACATATGCATATAATGTTTTTCCTTTTGGGTTATGTAATGCACCTGCTACTTTTCAAAGATCAGTCCTTGCAATCTTTCCTGATTTAATCCATGAATTTGTAGAAGTTTATGTGGATGATTTCACTGTATATGGAAACACATTTGATGATTTCTTGAAAAGTATCGAGAAAGAAAGTTTTGAAAATATGCATCGATACAAAAATATACCTAAGCAATGAAAAATGCTTCATTATTTTAATAAAAGAGATAGTGTTGGGACACCCTATTTCTTCATTAGGAATTACAGTGGATCTAACAAAAATACAAGTCATTGTGAATTTAATGCCACCTACAACTCAAAAAGAAGTAATAATTTTGTTGGGTTATGTAGGCTACTATAGGAGATTTATTGAAAATTTCAGTAAAATATCTCTACCTCTATTCAAGTTACTTGCAAAGGATTTTGAATTCCAATGGACAAATAATTGTCAAAATGTGTTTCAGTTATTAAAAGAAAAATTGTCAATTGCCCCCATTCTTCGAGGACCAAATTGGTCTTTTCCATTTCATATCTCCACTGATGCATCTGACACAGCTATAGGTGCATGAATTGGACAGAAAGAAAACCAATCTAATTACACCATATATTTCATAAGTATAATTGAACTACACGGTTACAGAAAAAGAAATGCTAGTTGTAATACATGCAATTAATAAATTCAGGCATTACATAACATGATATCAATAATTCATTCACACATACCATTCAACCATTAGATATTTAATGAATAAAGCAATTACAAATGGCAGAATTACTAGATAGTTGTTGTTAATGGAGGAATTTAACATTACAATTCATGATCAACCAGGTAAAGATAATCAAGTAGCTGACTTTATTTCAAGGCTTCATTCACTTGGTGATCCAAATCCTGTTTCAGGTAATTTTCCAAATGAACATCTATTTACAATAACTGTTAAAACCCCATGGTTTCCAGATATAACTAATTATTTATCTTCTGGAATATTACCATCCCACTTCACAAATAAACAGAAATTTAAATTTATTAGAGAAAGTGCTAGATATAGATGGCTCAATGGTGATCTCTTTTATACTAGTATTGATCTAATAATAAGAAAATGTGTTAGAGAAGATGAAATCTTAGATATTTTGAAACCATGTCATGACGAGCCATGTGATGGTAATTTTGTAGACAACTGGATAACCTATAAGGTGTTGAAACTTGCCTAATACTTGCCAATAATTTGAAGGATTCCAAAGCTTACACCAAAATATGTGACAACTGCCAAAGAATAGGAAGGCCAATAATATAAGATGAAATGCCATTAAAGCCATAAGTTCTCATAGGGCCATTTGAGTAATGGGCTCTAGACTTTGTGGAACCTATAAACCCACCTTAAAATGGAAAGAAGTACATCTTAGTATGTATCAATTATGTTACTAAGTGGGTTGAGGAAAAGGCAGTGGCAAGAGAAACAAAAGACATAGTAGTCACATTCCTTTTTGAGGAAATCTTTATCAGATTTGGAGTTTTGAGACAGATTGTAACTGACCAAGGCACACAGTTCACCTCCAAACTTGTTCGAGATCTTGCAAAGAAGTACAAGATCAAACATAGAAAATCAAATCCATACCATCCTCAAGCAAATGGACAAGTGGAGTAAACAAACAAATTCCTGAAGAATATCATGATGAAAACTGTACAAATGAAGAGAAAGTATTGGTCAGAGAAATTAAGAGATGTACTATGGGCATATAGGATAACATGGAAGAACACAACTGGGTTGAATCCATATCAGTTGGTGTATGGAAAAGAAGTCATGTTACCCATAGAATTTCAAATGCATGCATTCAAGCTAGCAAGAAAGGTTGGGAATGGAATTATTTGAAGCACAACAACAATGAGTCATGGAATTAAATCAACTGGATGAAATAAGACAACAACCAGTAAATCAAACATCTCTTGTGCAACAAGAAAGAATAAAATTGCATGATCGATTTATCCAAAATAAAACATTCAATAAAGGAGACTGGGCATTATTGTTTGACTCCAAGTTTAAGGATTTCAAAGCAAAGCTTACAACTCATTGGTTGGGGCCATATGAGATAGAAGAAATATTTGACAATGGAGTTATCAAAACAAAAACAATTGATGAAGCATCTATTTCATTTGTAGTTAATGGACATAGACTTAAAGTCTACAATAAGCCTATAAATAAAGAGGATTTTATGAAAAAAATCAATAGACACTGATATGGAAATAATGGAACAACATAGCAATATGCCTTCCATAATTCCAGAAGAATAATATATATATATAATATATATATATATATATATTATATATAAATATTATATTATATATATATATATATAGTTTTCTTATCAAAATCTAGGAAATTGGCAGAAAGAAAACTCGAATTCATATAGGAAAACCAACTAGTTTGGCCTATATGAATTCTTTACCTTGTTCTACACTTACTTTTTATTGATTTTACAGAAATAATCCTCCATGAAATGAAAGACTTGAGGACAAGTCTTAACATAAGCAAGGGGAAATTTTTTAATAAAACTATGCGAATAGTTTGAGCAACTGAATTGCAGAAGGACCCTG
This sequence comes from Pinus taeda, assembly GCA_000404065.3. Classification (NCBI taxonomy): domain Eukaryota; kingdom Viridiplantae; phylum Streptophyta; class Pinopsida; order Pinales; family Pinaceae; genus Pinus; species Pinus taeda. Next base: position 11,521 of record APFE031368757.1, read on the forward strand.
ATACATCATTGAAAATATTGTATAGAAGGGACTTGAGATACCATTATGTAGAAGGAACCGGTATTATATGATAGAAGTAACATAAAATATTTGCTGAAAAGTACAGGTTATAAGGGACCTGAAATATCAATCATAAATTATAGGAGGGACTTGAACAACATCAACATTCAAAGATATTGAGTCAATGTCAGATGCGAAAACATGAAGCAGAAATAAGGCTCTACATTTCAATATATCTTGGAAGAGTCATCATTATGATAAAAAGACATTGTGAACCATGATTTGACTAGAGGACATCATTGACATCAAATATTTTGGGAATACAAGTACAGTAAGTGAAAATTTTTCACTTAAAATTTCAAATTTTTTATATTTTCTAGAAGTTGTTAAGACTAATTTAGTGCTTCATATGCATTATATTCCTACCTTCATTATCATCACCACTACTATCATCACCTATTCATTACCTCTTCCTACATTTAACCATCATTCAAATCATTAAAAGACAAACCATCACATTAATCCTTATTATTTTCTTAAGCATATGGATCAAGAATTGAAGCCTCAATATTCAAATCCTTGTTGACCTACAAAAACAACAAATATTAATGTCATAATAGAAATTTAATTTTAAACGTGAACATTCTAGGGTCATTTTAAAATTAAACTAAACAATGAAAAGTTCAATATACATAGTAAATGACATAACCAAGCACACAATGTAAAATGATAAAGTCCATAAACAAGTGGAAATGATGCATTTCGATGGGCATGCAAAACAATGAAGGTATGTGCATACAAAGACATGAGTGGAGTAGAGAACACGATTTACGATGATGATGTAGGCGTATAAAAAGTGGAGAAAAGGACGAAGGTGAAAACGTTGTCAATTGGACACATGAAAACCAAATATGCATAGTCAGAGTATGTGCTGGAATGTAGAAATGGTCAAATTCCTTCAAACAAACACACAAACGCTTTCAAAAACTGTAAACTACTGCTATTTTCTCACAGTGTAAACACAAGCTCTGTATAAAACGTTTTTTTTCCACCATAATAGCCAAATTTCACTCAGGTAGAGGTGCAGACTGATGTGCATTCATGCACATGCATACAACACTCTTGTGGAAGGAGAAATAAGTAGCAAAATTAAAACAAAGAAGAGAGAGGGTTACGTAAAGTAAGAACCCTGAACGGAGGAAGACACACAAAATATATAGGCAGGTGTGGAAGAAATAAGGCATCGGTTTTCATGAATATAGAGGACCGAGATTTTCTCAACATTTAGGTTGAATGAGCACTCCAGTAGAATCCAAAAATCTTGTAAAAGAAGGTAAGAGATCACCTCCAGATTGCCATAAACTATTAGTGGATTTCAAGGAAAAAAACTCATGTTAAGCATTGAATTACGTGATGTTAAAAATGAGTTAAAACTTCAGTTGAAAAACCTGAGTGATTTCCACCATTAAACACGTATTTTCCATTGATTTAATGAATGAATCCTTGGAAATATTGATGGATATTTCTGATTGAATTATTTTTGTCTAATAGAGGAACTCAAGTTATCACAAAAATATCACAAAATCACTTCTAGATAAGGTAATCTTGCAATTTCCTCAAGCATGGATGTATGTGAAAACACAGAGTTTTCGATTTTGATTTGAGAACATATTTTTTCTTATTTTTTACACACAATGGGCATAATTCATTTCATCCATGTGCAGAGTGAGAATTTTTGAAATAGAGAAGGGATTTTTGATGAATTATGAGTTAAGGAGCAATAAAAACATGGTCGGGATGTTTTTATGATATTTGTATACAAAGAGCAATGTTTTTTATGGGTTTTGAAGAACAATGAACCTTTTTTTTGTAGTAGAATAGAGGTTGAAGAAGATCGATTTCATTTTTTTTGTGTTTGAAGAGAATCATAGAGGAGGTAAGCCCTAGCACCATAATGCATGAATAAGTCAACGAAGATTTGTATGTATGGATAAATTTTTATTTTAAAAATGAGAATGATGACAGTGCAAGGTTACCATAGAAAAACTTTATTATGCTAGTCTAATAGGCTTCGTCCAAAAGTTTAATGGGCACAATGAAAGCATCACCAGCGAGTTCATAAATAATTATGCACGTGATCAAACCATGGTGAAAAACCTAGTTATCCCATTAATTCCATAAGTCATTTCTCAGGCCTTAGATCTATCACTATCAGGGGAATACTATCATCAGGGCTTGCACTTTAAAGAAAAGGGATGGACTTTATTTTTAGAGAAAAATATGAAGGGATCATTTGATAGAACCAAGGGAATACCTAAGGAATGGTTTAATGAGCCATGGGAAGAATTTCTTTTGATTAGTTAAAATTTTTCACATGTGATAGAGGGCACAATGTGCTGCATCTTTATCATGTCAGATTGCTCCAGCATATCAAAAGGGAAGTGAAAATCAATTTGTCATATCTCTTCTCTAAAAATCTGATTAAAATGATAGAGAATGTGAGGAATGAACCTAAACCGAAGGAAGCACACACCTACCACCATGGATTAATCAAATTTCTTGTAGAATATCAAATTAAAGCCAAAGGTGTAGTGTGGAAAGCGTTTTTAGTTCAATATCGTTTTGAAGAACATGTCATAGAGGAGAAGTTTAAACTAGTTCATGAAAGAAGGAGCATAATGAACTCACCTCTTTATCCAAGGACAAGGTCCAAAAAGCAACAAAATACTATCATGGTTGAGAGAGAGGCATCTTTCCTATCCATTCCCAGTAAACATAGGACAAAAATTCCATTAGAAACAAGTAGTAAAGAGAAAGTCCCTGAGGTACAAATTGTTGAAACACTTTCCACAGAAAAACAAGTTGATGAAATCATTGAGAGATTAGAAAAATAAGTTTATGAAAAGACATTGGAGAAAGATTTATACTTTGATAATGTTGAAGCCACTTCATTTGACAAATACACAAAAGAATTGAAGAAAGAGTTCAACCTTAGCAAAATAAAAGAGCTAAAAAATCAATTAGAGATAAGCAGAATTCTAGAGAGACATTTGAAGAAAGAAAACAAGACATACAAGAAAAACAATGAAAATTTGATCAAGGAAAATGAAAAGATAAATGAAGAAGTTGGAAAACAAAAAAAAAATAATGATCTTCTTTGTAGGCAAGCTTTTAGGTGGCTCAAAGGCAAAAACTTATTGAAGAACAAGTATGAAAAACAAAAATTTATGGATACAATCTACAAGGAAGAGAAGTATAAGGGAATTGAGTGTCTACTACAAGCATCACATCAAGAGGCATCTAGATTAGGTGCATGGTTTACATTAGAGCTCAGAAGGTCCAAGAGAAAGAAGCAAACATGAGGACATTATTGTACATCAACAAGGGGGAGATGTTGGCCCTCGTTTTTGATCCAATTTTGCTTAATTAAATACACTTAATATCCATGTCATTCATTCATTTATCATCCATATACACAGTATCTTGACCAATTTATGCATATTTAGGTATATAAATTAAGTTTTGCAATTTTTAGATGCTTTTATAAAAATTGGATTTTCACAGCATTTTTGGACAGGACTAGAAATTTCCATAATGACTTCATTGATATCATACTTGCAGGACACCTAGGCACAAAATGAGCACATTTCTAAAACGCTTGGGAACTAAGAATGGATGTGTTCCTATTGGTTCACTGTTGGGTCCCTATAATACTAGTGATTACCCCATTACTATTGTAGTTATACCCCTTATTAATATTGTTGTAACCCTATTGTCCCCATATTGGTATTACTGTGCCCCATAGAATCCCTCTATTGTTATTTTTGTGGCTTTATATTATTATTGTTAGGTCGGCTGGGTTATATTGTGACTCCTTAGACTCCTATATATAGAAAAGGAGGTTTTATCATTTGAATCATCCAAGAATTGTTCATTTATGTAATGTAAAGGAGGTTGCCCCCTCGAAGAGGCTGAATTCTAAGGCGCTGATCTATCTTTTTTATTTATTGAGCTGGTTTCATAACAGATCATACCATCACATTGCTAACTAGGTCTAAATGCTCCTGCATCATTATTGAAATCACAATATTAATGAATAATCTGTGCAAAATTGAAGTGCCCTAGAGGTTTTTCAAGGTGTTGAATCCATATATACAATAAAAAATAGTTTAAATAAAACAAATCAAGATTTCACCTTAAAGATCAGATTCCAATACCACAAAGTTTAAAAAATCACACTAAAAACAACTCCAAAAAAATCATCTAACTGAATGAAGCCCAAAAATAAATATTCAACCTCCCATGAGGAAAAACTTTAAATATAAACTCATCATAAAAGCATTACTTGATAGGGAAGAGTACCGCTCAAATTTATACCATATATAAATCTTTAAAAAATGAAGTAATAGTATGCCTTTTATAATTTTTAGGTGTTACTATTTGGTGTTAAAGATGATAGAAATGGTATATTTTATGGTTCGAACATGAAGCATTCATCATTCATATTACATTATGTCTCATATACATTAAAATAAACTACATTTTATAGACA
>APFE031368764.1:0-13344 GCA_000404065.3 Pinus taeda
TTAAATTACTGAAATTAAGATTAAAAACATTAAAAAAAACCTATATATATATATTATATATATATATTAATATATATATATATATATTATATATATATATATATATATATAATTTAAAATGAAATATACAAATTATTAGTTTTTTTAAATAAACTTTAAAAAAAATTTAAACAATATTTAAATACAACTTAAAAAAAAAAAAAAATTGGACTCACACCCTCTGCCTCTCGACTGCCTAGGGTGGCGCGGCACTAGGCAGAGGGGCTGTATATAGCGTCCTCCACCTAGGGCTACACCACCATGGGCAGATGGGTGGCAGCGGGTCGATTCCCACAGGCGAGCGAGCGACGGTGAGTCGATTCCCACAGGTAGGCAGGTTGCGATGGGTTGATTATCGGAATCAGCCCACCGCTACCGGAAGGTTGCCCGTGGTGGTGCCGCCCTGGGTGGAGGGGTTGCATGCAACCCCTCCTTCCAGGGCTACACCACCACGGGCAGCCAGGAGGCAGAGGCGTAAGTCATTTTATTTTTTAAATAAAAAAAAAAATTGTTTACAATTTTGTTTTGTTTTTTGACAAATTCAGCTGCTATTTATAGTTCAAAAAATTTTAGGAGGCAAAGCTCCAGGATTACAAGATTGGAGCTCGAAGGAAGAGCTTCCACTTTAACTACATTACCACATTCTACTATTTTACTGTATTTTCTAACATGATGAAGATTGATACAAGAGTAGATTCGAACAAACTAGAAGAGTAAAAGACAAGCTTTACAAAGCATCCTAATCTATATTTATATGACTGATCTGCCGCACAGTAGATTCCTCTAGCTTGCTTTCCTGATCAACAATTTTGAAGCTGGAGCAGCTGGCGTTTGGAGCATTAAGTTTCTCCATCATATATTTTAGGATGTTTATGGATTCATGAATATGAGCACAAACATTGGATAAGGCATTGAATTGCTCCTGCAAGGAGGTAACATGGTGAAGGAAAAGATTTAAATCCGCTTTATACTTTGCATTGATTATCCGAGTGGAGGATTCAATCTTTTCATTCAGGACTCGCTGATGCACCCTGATTTGTTCTAGTTCTTCCTGGAGATCCTGACAGTGAAGGCAATCCTCATTTCGGGCCATCTGAGGATCTTGAGAGCAATGCTAAGGATGTGCTTGATAAATACTGCTCCAAGGAGTGGCAGATGCAAACGGAATAGGAGAATCTACGCAAAGGATCGGTGAAGAGAGGAGGGTAAGAAAAAACCAGAGAGAGCTTCCAAGGAAGCCAGCTGGAAGATTAGAAGCGGTTGGAAGGGAAGAGATAAGGTCGGATCTTAACAAAACAAGCGATTCTAAAATAAAAGGAAAAGGCGGGAGAGGGCGCAAAGCCAGACATTAAATAAGAAGAGCAGCAATGATAGAATGATCCAGAGAAGGAAAGTGAGGAGGGGAGAGAAAAATAAATGAAAGGCGACTGAAAGAGAACGTGGCAGCGATGGACAACACCCTGAAGGAGATGGAAGGTTGAAGGCGGGGTGTCCAAGCCTTTAAAGCTAGTGTGTTGTAAGGAAGAAGGGACAGAGTCACGCGGTGAGGGGAGAAGGCCTCACGGATTTCACTTGAGAAAACAGAAATCAAAGTGAATGTGGATTCAAAAGGAATGGGAGACAAGATATTTGGCGACAAAAAGATTACCATAGCAGGATTGCAGTAGATTTGGATAAAGTATGCCTTATAATATCAGTCAGGGGTCAGCCTCAAAAGATTTGTCATTAGTTAAGAAAGAGACCAGGGGAGATAATGAAAGGATTCTTTGTTGCTGCAAAAAAGGTTTCCTTTGGTTTTGGTACAAGCTTGATTGGCGAGCTTGTCTGCTTCTCGGTTTAAGGTGCGAAGGACATGGAAATTTTTTATCTCCCAGGTTTGGCTGATCATGCTTTGACATCTGTTGGTGATTTGTTGTATATGGATATTGGAGGCCTTTCTCTTGCTATTCATGAGACCTATGATAATAGCAGAGTCCCCAAAAATCCAAGCTTTCCTGATTCCGTGGATTTGAAGCTGGAGTAAACTTTGATAGAGAGCCAGGGCCTCTGCTCTGTTGTTGGAAAGAGTTCCCAGTCCCCACTCAAAAGTGGCAAGGGGGTCTCCTTTGGGCATATAGATGAGTCCCCCTGCCCCCGCAGCTCTCGGATTAGACTTGGAGGCACCATTAAAGAATAAGATATGGGTGTTGCTTTTGCAAAGCCATTCATTAAATTCACCCTGCTTTAATCTTATTTTCCAATTATGACCGAGGGTGTTGAATGAGTTGTTGTAGGTGATTGCTAGAGAGAGGATGCTACACTTGTCTATCAGATTCCTAATGAAGTCTCTCTCTTCGTTACAGAAGCTGGCCATATCTATTTTATTTAAATTCTTGGCAGCTATGGTTTCTATTGCCATACTTTTGGCTTTACTACAAAGGTGTCTGGTTAATGTCTCCTGGTCCCTCAAAACCTTGTGGTTCCTTGAAATCCATATTTTCCAGAAGAGTGTGTAGGGGAGGGCGTCCCATACCCTCTTAGAAATGCTATTTTTCTTATTTTGCTAGGGATAACTTTTCTTCCAGATGCTTAAGGCTTCACCAATGGATTGATGTGAATTCTAGGTGAAAGAGTCAAAGAAGGCTATGCATTTCCAGCAGGAGATGGTGAAAGGACATGAAATGAAGAGATGCTGCATGGTCTCTTCTGCTTCATGACAATTTGAGCATTGGGAGGGACCCATGATACCTTTCTTTTGTAGATTTTCTGAGGTGAGAGTCTTCCCTTTTAAAAGGGTCCACATGAAGAATTTAACTTTGGGGATGGCAGCTTTCTAGATTGCTTTCCAATACGTCCATGGAGAAGTAGGGTGATCCCTGTTACACAAATAATTGTAGCCTGCCTGTATTGAGTAGCTTGATCCCATAGGGTCCCATCGAAAACCGTCGATACCATTTTTAGATATAGGTGCGATGTTGTGGAGATGGGTCTGAAAATTGTTGAAGGACTCTTTGAGATGAACAGGAATGGGAGGGAATCTCCAACCCTTCCAAGCCTATGAATCTATATCCCAATGAGAAATTTGATTTAAGAAATATAATCCCTTGCTTTGGAGATAGAAGATGATTGGTTCCATACTTGGGAAATTGTTGATGGCTTTGTTTCCCATTATCTTATCGCTTCCAATTCTGATTTTGCTGCCGCCTTTGGGGACCATTGATACATTTTGTGCCATAAAGGAGATGGGTTTTTTGCAGAGTTTCCAAATACCTGTGCTGCTCCTAATGGGTATTTCACTTGTTAGCAGTTGTTGCCTTGGGCTACTAAGATATTTGACCTCGATGACTTTTTTCCACCAAGCTTGTTGCTCCTCTAACAATCTCCAAATAATCTTGCCACCAAAGGCTAAGTTAGTGAACATTGAAAATTTGATTCCAAGCCCACCTTTTTCCTGGCTTTGGATAACTTGTTTCCAACTAACCAGGTTATATTTTTTCTTATCATTTTTTCCACCCTGCCATAAGAAATGTTTGAGAATACTCTCCATTTTGTGATGAAAAGAGGTTGGCGCCTGAGCTAAGGAGAATTGATATAAAGGAAGAGAAGGAAGGCCTGATTTTAGGAGCAACAAATGGCCAGCTGGGTTGAGCCAGAAGGATCCCCAGTTGTGGACTTTCCTTTTCAATTTATCAAGCATTGTGTCCCATATTTCAGCTCTAGCACGTCCCATGCTCACTGGCATTCCCAAATAGCTAAAGTGGTCCCAATTTAACTTACACGACACCCCAAAGATGTTGGATAGATTTTGGAGTGTTTGAGCTGAAGCATTCCAACCATAAATGCAACTTTTGAGATGATTTATCATTCCCCCAAAGTATCTCATAAACTTTTCTAATAGGTGTTTGAATCTTTGGGCAATTATTACAGAAGCTCCTCCTATTAGCAGGGTATCATCAGCAATTTGGGAGTGATTGATGTTTTTAATTCCATCTTCAAATTTGATTCCAGTGATGAGGCCTGCCTGTCTCTTATGGTTGAGGACACAACTGAAGGATTCAACCATTAAAATGAATAAGTAGGGAGAGAGAGGACAACCTTGCCTCAATCCTCTTGAAGATTGGAAGGGGGGCAATCCAAGGTCCAGAGATGCAGGTTCTTATGAGATTGATAAAGGGGGAAGAGAAGCCCATTTTTTGAAGAATACCAAACAAAAAGGAGTGCTAGACTCTATCAAAGGCATTTGCTAAGTCTAATTTCAGAATGCATCCCTTTTCCTTCCTAGAGAGGCTTGAGTGGATGGATTCCTAGACTAATAGGATGGAGTCAGAGATTTGTCTATTAGCCATGAAGCCACCTTGATTTTCAGAAATAAGCCTTGACAAGAGAGGCTTGAGATGGGAGGTGATGACTTTTGTGAATATTTTATATGAAGAGTTGCATAGGGATATAGGTCGGAAGCGGGAAAAATTAGAGGGGTGGTGCTCTTTGGGAATGAGAACAAGATGGGTTGAGTTTGTGAAGCCTCCCATTTTATTTTTCCTTTGTATCCATTTGTAATACTTGAAGAGATCCTTTTTGATGGTTTCCCAGTGCTCCCTATAGAAAAAAATTGGGAAACCATCCGGTGTTGGAGCTTTGTCAAGCTGGAGGCCCCAGATAGCTCCCAAAATTTCTTCCTCTGTTATATCTTCAGTCAGTCTTTCATTAGCTTCTGCTATTATTTTATTTGGCAAATGCTGTAAGAAGTTAGTGTAATTCTCTTCTTCCCCTTTTCAGATAGGAGCTCTTTAAAATGTGTTGTAGCCACATTTTTAATGGAAGCTTGATCATTGTGCTGAGTACCTACACTATCTATGATAGCTGTTATGTTGTTCCTGATTTGTCTAACAGTTGCTTGCTTATGGAAGAAGGTTGTATTCCTGTCACCACTTTTCAACCAAACCTGTCTTGATTTTATTCGCCATTTTTCTTCCTCTTCTCTTTTGATACTGTATAGTTGATTGTAGAGGTCCTCTTCATGGATTTTCCTTGCTTGAAGGTACTCTTGGTTTTCGATTGCATGGTCTAAATCTTCAATTTTAGCTTTCACATCTAGCTTCTTTGCTTCTAGTTCTTTATATTGAGATTTTGCCCAATTCTTGAGAGAATTCTTTATATTTCTTAGTTTGCTTTCCCATATGAAACTTGGTGAGCCTTCTACATGCTGGTGCCAAGTTTGTTGGATAAGAATTTTGGTAGCTGAGATGTCATTCCATAAAGGGCTGTATTTAAAGGGGATAGGGCCCAGGGGGCAATGGGATTCAAGAGATAAGGCAGTGGGATGATGATATGAAGCAACGAAGGGGAGAATGGAAGCATGGACAACTGCAAAAGTGGAGAGAAGAGACACATTTACCAATATTCGATCTAGCCTTTCCATAATATTTCTTTTTCCTAGCCCATGGTTGCTCCAGGTGAATTTACGATTCTTTGGAACAATATCTATAAGATCTCCTAGCTGCATAACATTCTCCAACTGATTTCTAAAGGGATCAGGAGTAAAGCTACCTCCTCATTTTTCGTTAGCATGCATGATAAGATTTCAGTCACCACCTAAAGTTATATTGCCATTTTATTCCTCTTCTATGTTGTTGCTGAGTGAGTTCCAACAAGCTTCCTTATCTCTATAATGATTCAGAACATAAACATTGTAGATGATTAGCTGATGACTGCTCATATTGTTCTTCCAAGTAATCTTTATCCAGTGTTGTTCCACTATTTCTGCTATCTTGTTCCATTTGTCTTGAAGCCAAAGTGTAGCGATTCCTCCTGAAGCCCCTCTGGAATCACATACACATATTTTATGAAAATTATGCTTCTCAATAATTTTATTCATCTCTGTCTGGCCTAGTTTTGTTTCTTGAAGTAGAACTATCTCTGGTCTTTCTTGAATTAAAAGATCTTTTAAGGCATTTGTTTTGGCGGGGTGCCCCAATCTCCTGCTATTCCAAGAGAGCATTTTCATCATTTCAGAGGGATGCGAGGAGTTGCTCTTCCTCCCTGGTCTTTATTTACTGAATCTTTGTTTATCTGCCCTTTTATATAAGATTCTATAGGGTTCTGAATACCCAATGCTATGTCTTTTTGTGCATTTTCATCTCTATGTTGCTTGGTATATTTTCTTCCAAGCTTCTTTGGATTATCAAGGATGGATCCATGCTCCTTGGAATTGCTTCTTCTGGTTCTGAGAGGGGCGGGATCAGAAGGGAGGGAAGAGGAGATGGACAAGGGAAGGGAAGATTCAGTAGGTTGAATCATTGGAGAAGGGGGATCCTCAGGTTGGGAAAGGCTGTGAAAGAGATTGGAGGAAGGAGAGGAGGAATGGGGATTAGGTCGGCTAAGAAGGGGAGGAGGGGGGAAGAGGGGGGAGGAGATGGGGGAGTGGGATTGGGAGGGGGATGAGGGATAGGACCAGCTTCATGAGAAGGGATGGCATTAGGGGTTGTCTTTTTTTTTCAACTGTTTCCCATTGTTCTTCTTGTGGAGAACTCTCTACATTAAGAATTTTAGAGCATCGATTTGCAAAGTGGCCATATTCGTGACATACCTTACACTTGAAGGAGGTCTGTTCATAGTCAAGCTGCTGAATGTGGGTCCAGTTGTCCACCTTTAGCTTGATGGCTTTTGGCAGGCCTTTCCCCAAATCAACTTCAACACAAATGCGAGCACAGGCCTGCATGTTGTCTTTGTGTTCGCTCCGGTCAATATATTTCCCTACAGCATTCCCTATAGTGTGCACTGACTCATCTCCCCAGCAATGCAGGGGAAGGTGTGGAAGACAGACCCAAACAGGCACAACACTAGGGATATCCAGCTCCAGATCAAAGTCTGGAGTCCACTTATTGAGGTACAGTCCTCTGAAATCCATAAAATAAGGCCCATTATGGAAGATCAGGTCCTTATCTTCCTTAGTTTCAAAATGAAATGTAAAATAACCTTTTCCACAAAATCTAATAGAGATTTTCCCTTGAGTTTTGTCTAACCAGTTCCTTTCCACCCACCTCTGCACTATTTTTGGAGAGGGCCAAAGACCTGTAAATTGTCCAATAAGGCCTCTTTCAGCCAAGGCAAGGGTAGCCATACGGGGCGAGGTTGGAGGCAGAGAAACTTCCTGCAACCCTTCCAGTTTTTTCGCATGAGGGACGATTTCGCTGAGGCGGAAGAGAACAAACTAGGTTGGAGAACGCTTGCTAGAATGCCTCCTTCGGTGGCGCCTCCGGAGGGGCCATAACGGGTCAAGAGTTGAATTAAGATCATTGGTTCAGTCGTGGCAGGGCAAGCGCGCACATACAATTTTGTTTTTAACTTTATTTAAAAAAAAAAAAAAAGTATATAAAATTATGTAAACTCTTTTTTTTTTTTCGTTGAAGCTGGTATAAAAAAAAAAGAAAAACTCTATTTAAAAAAAAAAAACATGTGTTTGTTTAAATTTTGTGATTTTTTTTGAAATAAAAAATATTATTTATTATAAAATTTAAAATGTTTATTTTCTTTTAAATCAACATATATTAATATTAATATTTAAATTTGATTGTTTTTAATATAAACATAAAGGGTTTGAATAAAATTTTTAAGAAGATTTTTTTTTAATATAGATATTTTTTTTTATAAATTTAAAAGTTTAATTATATAATATATTTATATATAATATTAAAATTATAAAACTCATATATAATATATAATAATATTATAATATTATATATAATTTAAATATATAAATTTTTCAATTTTTTTTTTTTTGTTTAATTTGAGTATTTTTTTGCTTTTTAAAAGTTTTTTTATAAAACGTTTTTTTAATCTTAATTTTTAGTCAATTTTTAATTTTTTTGTTAATTTTCTCTTTTTTTCTAATCTAGTTTAGTTTTAAAATTTTTTAATTTTTAATTTTTAATATTTAATTTTATTTTTTTCTAATTTTTGTATAAAGTTTTTTTAAATTATTCTTTTATGGTTTACGGGATAATTTTATTTATTTATTTAGTTTCATTTTTTTAAGTAATCAACATTTAAAAAAATAAAATAAAACAACTTCAAATTCGTTACGTAATCATGATTTCAAAAAAAATTAGACGTAATCAATTTTAAAGCGTGAAAAATAAGCCCTCTAAAAAAAAGGTATGCTACATCAATACATTTCAAAATCAGCATGAAAATCACTAACATTAAAAAACAAATATTTATATTTCATACATAAGAAAATTTAAAGTGTCAAAAATATGCTCTGAAAAAAAAGAAGTGTATTTTGCATCACCACTTTTCAAAATTGGGTCGTTTTTTTCCTACCTCTACGAAACGATTAATCGTATAAGTTATTTAAAGTTCCAAAAACTATGTTCTAAAAAAATATGTGTGTTCTGCATCGCCCCTTTTCAAAATTGGGTCACTTTTTTGCTATCTCTACGAAATGAGTAACATTATCAGTTCCCGTGTCAAAGTTTTTACGTTGTTTAAATAACTTCTATAAAGAATTTTTTTATTTTATTAAGTGAATAATTGTTTATAAGGTGCTTTAACTTTGCTCCTTTACTTCTATTTTTTCTTAGACACGAAAATAAAAATTCAAATTCAATATTTAGATATAAGATACAATTTATTGAAAATAAGACTTTTAAAAATATCGCTACAAGATTTTTATGCCATGTAAGATGGCCGTCACTTCTTTCTCATAGCAAGAATCAACCAAATTTCCATCATGCAACTGGTTGTTCATAAATGATAGTAAGTTTCCTTTTTGCAGTAAAATGGCACCCAAACCTTTTTATATTAAATGTCATAACTAGGTCACTTGACCTAATCTTAAACTTAAAACCCCAAAAAATATGTACAATATAGAAAAACCCTAAAATAGACCCTGCAAACCTTAGGGATTATCTCTTTATCTATCCCTTGGCAACATTTAAACCTAATTACTACTAAAATAAGGTCATCCAACCTTACTTAATTATAGGGCTTTAACCAAGAAACTAAAAGTTTCAACTATTAATATTCAAATTTGATTTTTATTAGTCCATCCCCTTGTTCCCAAACATTCCTAGTGTGCATTTATTTGAGGCACACAAACCCTACCTTTTACCTTATGAAATCCATGAAATTTGGAGTATTCTTTAACAACATAAATATATATGTGAAAAATTAAAATATTTAATTGTATCAATGTTACTTATGAGTAAACAAATACTCTCCAAGTTGAATCATTAAATTTGGCCTTGAAATGAAGGTTGGGAGTGCATTTATTTGAGGCAGGCCAAAATTGCCTTGCTTCACTAAAATGTGCGCCCAAGCTTCATTTATTGGCCTATCTTATTGATTAAAATTGTAGATTGTTTATTTAATGATTTTACACACTTTTACATTGTTATATCCTTACTTTGAGCTTAAATACTTATACTTCATGTTTCATACAACATTCTAAGTTTTTCTTTGACTTGCCTTATCTTAAAGTTGTGTATAAGTGGGAAACATAGTTATGTAGATATTTATCATACACGATGTAAGGTTATATCCTAAGGTTAGGAATTGTCCAATCTTGTCCCATTTTAAATTTACTTACCAAGAGTGTAATTGGTTTGGCCTAAGAGTACATATTTGTTTCGACTGTGATCATTGATAGACATGATAAATTGTTATTCCGACAAACTTGGATTTGAATGTATAACATTTCCTTTATAAAAATGACTATGCTATGTTGAATAAAATGGTTTTAAATTTAGGTTGGAATGATCATTATCACACAGTCAATTAAATATAGGTCCTGGTGTACATTTATTTGAGGTACACAAACCTTGACTTTAACCCTACGAAATCGATCCGATTTGGATGCACAACATAAATTTCTATGTGAAAATTAAATGTTAATTATGAGTAAAAAAAAACTTTCAAAGTTGAATCATTCAATTTGGTCTTTAAATGAAGGTTGGGCATGCATTTTTGTGATACATACCAAAATTTATTTGCTTCATTAAAATGCCCGCCCATACTTCATTTAATGGCCAATATGATTGATTCAAATTTTAGACTATTTATTTAATTATTTTACTTTTGAATTATTATATGTTTATTTTAACCCTTAAATATTTTTGCTTTAGATTCCACACAACATTCCAAGTTTTGCTTCAACTTGTGTTATGTGAAAGTTGTGTATAGGTTTTTCTTCAGCTTTCTCTTGGGAAAAACAATTGTCATTTGAATTCAGAGAAATAGTTCTAACTCTTTACATTAATTGTCCATCTGGATAGGTTTTTTTATTGCAAGGATATTACACAAAATATATGCAAGGGAAAATGATGACTAGTGCTAGTGAATCTCAAACTCAATTGTTGTAATCAGAATCTCAGTAACTCAATACTCTAGATTTTACACTCTTAAACCTTTTTCACACTCTAAAGAAATAAACACACAATATAGAGCATCCATGATAACTATCCTTAGATTGTCCATTGGATATATTCATAGGTTCTTTAGTGCATGCTCTTTTTCCTTCAACATATGTACTAACATACATTCATTGGAACTCCATCTATTATGATTTCCACGATGGGGTCTAGGAGGTGTAACCGCTCTTCTTTGTCTAGGAAGTGTGGCTGCTCTAATTTCTCTTAGAGGTGTAATTGTTCTATCTTCTAGAGTTGTTTCAACACTTACCTCCTGTTCTTCACTTTTTGGCTTCTTCAATTTCCTCTTTTTCACCACAATTTATACAAGAGTATATATTTTAGATACTTCCTTAGATTCCCTGAGAATTTTTGTTTCAGGAACCCCTTCTTCAGCTAATGTTGTTCTAGGTGCCCTTGTTTCTATAGTCTCTGCCTCAGGCCATTCTTCCTCAATAGGGCATCCATGATAACTATCCTCAGATTTTATACTAGATATATACACAAGTTCTTTAGTGCATGCTTTTTTTCCTTTAGTGGATGTACTAGTAGACGTTCTTATGGAACTCCATCTCTTACGGTTTTTGGAATGGGGTCCAAGAGGTGTAACTTCTCTTCTTTGCATAGGAAGTGTAGCTGCTCTACTTTGTATGGGAGGTGTACTTTCTATATATTATAGTGTTGTTTTAGCACTTACCTCCTATTCTTCACTTTCACTTTCCTCTATTTCAGTTGCTGGTGTGAGTGACTTTGCCAATAAACCAGGTCATCTGCTTCCCTATTGTTGTAGTGAATAAATTATGATTAACTTGATGAGCACATGGTTGGTTATACCAGGAATTTTTTCTATACAAACAGCCTCTATCATATGTTGTAAATATTTTAGCAAATAATATGGAAAATTGATCAGTTGTCAATTACAAAGATGTGCCAATAACTAAAAATGATAATTGAATACTATCCCAAAACATCCCTCACAAGTAATGAAATTCTAAATAAATAAATTCACATCATCCCAAGGGTGAGGAAGGGATATTCTATCAATACCTCTCCTCTTTCACCTTACTTCCTCTCCTCATTGTAAAATTTTTTCCCGAGTTGTTGGAATTGCTATTTTCCTAGAAAACAAGCAAGCCCTTATCAGAGGTAAACATGTCACCCTAGAAATTATGTCCTTTCTAATAATAACTATGAGTACTCTAACATCTGAACGTTTCTCTTGCAAAGCCTATGTGAATTCCATAGCAATATGTTCATTGAAACCCTGCAGCTTCTCAAAGTAGACTAACCACCTTGCATTCCTAAATATTTCTAGGGCTTATGGATGGTGTAGCAGTGCATCAATGGAGTCCAATTCATGATGGAATGTCGCTCTTCCCATGGCTATTTCAAAAACTATTACTACTTAGAACTACTTAGATATGGTTACAAGGAAGCACTTGGTCAATACAAGCACTTAGGTAGAGAATATTAGTCGAATGGATTTTGGAAATGGGTAGGGAATAATTAAGGTTACCCTTTCAATGAATTCATGCTTTCAATCATAAATGACAACTACCAGGAATGATTTCCAAGTAGTCACATTGATTTTCAGAAATGACAATAGGGGTAAAGTGACAATAGGTAATTACTGATTTAGGATAAGTGTATTGTGTGTTCGCCAGATGGTAATTACCGAATTTGGTTGGTCGTTTTCTTACCGCTTGTCCTTTTTTCTGGTTATGATGATTACTAGACAGTTTCTAATTATGGGGTAGGGAGACATTTTGTTTTTTTGTTATTTTTTCTCTTTGTGGACTTCATACAAACATGTTTCTTGCTACCCTAGAGGTGGATTTCCTTCGGGTTACTGCATGTGTGATTTCTAAGTCTCTGTTCCTTTTTCAGTTTTTTAGAGGATAATTGGGGTAAATGGATCTTTACAAAAACATGAAAATGTGATTGTATTTCATTTTTATTAATGGAAGAAGTCAGTTTTTTCTTTTGAAAAAAAAAATTTACCTAATTTTGCTACAATCATAGTGTATTGTATGATACATACTGTACACTTCTCACCCCAACTTAATTACAAAATTCATCCTTGGCACATGTAACATAAACATTCATATATAATTCCATAACGAGGAGCAAAATATGATGTTACAAAGGAAGCTAAAAAGGAAGCTACAAAAGAATCTAAAAGGTAAGTTAAAATGGATGCTAAAAACAATGCCATAACTAAGAGAAAAATAGGACATTACACAAGAAGTTATACATAAGGGTACATTATAAGATAAAGAATAGGCTAAATTAGGTACGTTATTCAATGCTAAATAGTGTTGACTCTCTGTGATCGACTGGAAAAAGTCCAAAATTAGTGCCATCCCGATAAATAACGTTGATTTTTTCAAAAAGGAGGAGAAAAATACACTAAACTAGTCAGTGGAAGCAAAAAAGGGAGCTAAAGAGGAAGCTAATCATGGGTATTTGTTGTACTGGACCCATCCTCCTATGCCATAGCTCTCCCATATCTCTGTTGTTGATGCTATTGACTAGTGCCTTTGGAGTATCAAAATGCAACTCGTTACTTCTCACCTCAATCTCTTTTATTGACTTCCAATCCATGTGTTTTAGATACACCTTTTGTCCTCGAAACTATTGTTTGGTCAATTTAGTGTGTCCTAAATTGCTGCATTTAATTGTCAATCCAGGATTCGTAAGCTAACGAAGTGCAGCGCACTATATGTGCAAGATAACCTATTTCTTAATTTTGTCGTTTTTGATTTTTATGTTTTGGGGGTTTTTATCTTTGTTGATTTCCTAATGTGAGATGGAAATTCTAAAAGACAAGTATAGATATAAATTTTCAAGGCAATGATGTCCTTTATAATGATTTCCCAAACTTCAAACTTCAAAAGGGGTTTAAAACATGCAATGA
>APFE031368767.1:0-31664 GCA_000404065.3 Pinus taeda
AAATTCTCCACCATTGTTGTGACACTCTTATGATAATGATTGAACCCGAGCTGAAGTCTTAACTTTTCATGCAGATCTACACGTCTGATTATTAGCGTCATATCTATTGAATTTTGGATACTAGTTTTTAACGTGGATATCAAGTTGCTTATCTAGCTTGAATGTACATTAGGAACATAGTGGTACTAGACTCTCATGAAATTGTTTGAATCCTATGGAGATTTCAATATTTACCGAACATTAGATGTTGAACATATTATACTACCATGTCATACATGTGAAGCATATTTAATATATGTTAGATGATCTAAATTACACCTTTGCATTAATATTAATACATAAATGATATTTTTTTCTTATTGGAAAAAAAAAACTATGGCATTTCCAACCTAAGTCAATAATGACTAAAATAATTATTGCATAAATCAATAAATCCTAAAATGATGCCTAAGTGATCTATTCCTCCCAAAGAGACAGGAGTAAGGTATAAATGATACAACTATGGACACTACAATGTAAACAACACATGTTCAAACCTTTACAGGGGTAGAGCCTCTATACACACTGTGCATGAGGGAAGGTGTTTGTTATTTTATAGTTGGTCTCCCTTCATCACCAAAGTGGATTAGGTTATGAGTGGATTGGCAAAGCAACCCTTATTTGTTCCTTTCAGTTTTTGGGAAATCTCAAGTTCAACTAGTGCTAGTAGATGGTTTCAAAGATGTTTTCTAGGGTTTTTCAACAAGGTCATTAGATCCCAATGCAACATAGATACTTTAGATTTGTTGAAAAGTAAAACCCCCACATAGTACCAAATAGATCATTAATGACTACCTAGAGAACTTAGACTAAATTAATCGTGGAAGTAAAAACTACAACCAAATTAATCATGAAAGTAAAAACTACAATTGAAAAAAAAACATACACTTGGTAATATACTAGAATTCATCCTCGCCCAATCCAAAGTTGATGAATAATATGTTAAATATTTAATGGAACTCATGAAAAATAATAAGCATGTCATCGATATAAGAGTGCATGAACTTGCTTAATGTATATTTGTTAATTGGAGATGATGAATATCCAAAGTTGGTGAATAATATGTTAAATATTTGATGAAACTCATGAAAGATAATAAGCATGTTTATCCATATAGGAGTGCATGAACTTGCTTAATGTGTAGTTGTTAATTGGAGATGATGAATATGTATATATATTTATTTATGTATTTACTAGGGATTATTGTAATTTCAAGAAATAAATATACATGGCCAATAAATAGGTTATTGTTTTTTGGCTTGCCCTAACTACGCTGGAACCTATGGCCCTCATTCCCATTTTCAATGCGCTGACCATAGATCATTCACTCTAGAAAACCTCGATTCGCTCCAGAAGACCCCGATTCCAAATAGGAAAAAAGGCGGAAGGAGGGGAATTGGGAGGATAACCCGAAAAAGACAGTCGGAACGAAAAAGGGCCAGCACTGGAACCTATGGATCTCACTTCCATGTTCAATGCACTGATCATAGATCATTCGCGCTAGAAAACCTCAATTCACTCTAGAAAACCCCGATTTCGAATAGGAAAAAAGGCGAAAGGAGGGGAATTGGGAGGATAACCAGAAAAAGACGCGGTGGGAACGAAAAAGGGCCAGCGCTGGAACCTATGGATCTCGCTCCAATCTTCAATATGCTGACCATATATCATTCGCTCGGGGAAAACCCTGATTTGGAATAGGAAAAAAGCTGGAAGGAGGGGACTTCGAGGGATAACCAAAAACATAAAAAGACGCGGTGGGAACGAAAAAGGGCCAACAATACCAGATCATCCGTAGATTGAAGCTATTGGTGGCAAGAGAGAAGGAAAGTACACGGGTCGGGGAGGTAGTGGGACAAATCTACGTGGCTTAGAAAGACACAGCATAGAGGTTAGTTGATCCATCTGAACTTACCCTCACCAACTTTGACATTGTTCGCGTTGTTTATACACATTATGTGAACAACTGATGGAATCCCCTAAAATTTATGTGCATAGAGTTATTTTTCAATATTGTTAATGAATGGATTATTATAAACCCTAACTTTCTATTGCTAGGTTAGCATTATTTTATCCTAGGGCAGAGGAATTGCAGACATTTTGTTAGCTAGCCACTTCTAGCAGAAGAAATTTGTGATTATCTGAGACAGTTATTGTATCCTTTAACATTGGAAAATACCTTGGAACCTTTTGCCTCCCATTAGACATAGTTACCCTTGATTCTTTAGGGTTATTAACTGAACTGAGGGTGGAGGATCCAAAACCTTATCCAAGAAAAGATAAGGATGGTTGCAAGGAGATCCAACATGGAGAAGCTTAGCTTCATTAATGAGTATCCAACTAATTTTTCAAGTCAACCCACTCGCAAGTAGATCCAACATTGGGCATGCCCAAACTAATTTAGCAAGTCAAGTGTTTACTATTTCCAAGCTTGGAAAAGAAATGGGTGAAGAGGAGCCCTATAAAATTATACAACCAGTTAAGCTAGAGGTTAATTTCCTCTAAGTGCAAAAAATTCAAATCTACTAATTGCTCAAAAGGAGATGAAAGTATTTGCAATTTCCAAACTAGTGATAAAGATGCCTCAATAAATAAATGATGCCTTTAAGAAAAGGAACAAGAGCAACTTACTCAAATAAGCAAATGGATTTGGAATTGCAATAGAGCAAGATACAAACTATAAGAAAATGGAATGCTCAAAATAAATTAAAATAGTTCACAAGACTCATCTAAGTATTTTGCATGTGAAGTTTAGAGCATATGAACTACAATGCATGAAATGAAAGCAAAAAAGAGAATGAAAATGAAAGTAATTAGTGTTCATTTAATCTACTTAGTGTTAAGTGACAAAAACAAACCACTCAATCAATCACATGGAGACCTTCTACAAATGAGGAAGAGTGGGATGCCAAGGGGAAAAGGTCACCAAGCGCCCAAGAACAAGTGACTCTGTATTATATTGGTTCCCTCTTATGAAATGAGGAATGGAAAGGAAGTTGTTTTTGGAGGAAGTCTACAAATGATCCCTTAAAAGGGAGAGATACCTCCTTCTAATAGTTAGAAGTTATTAAAAAATCAAACTAGATGTTAATTGGAAATAGTTACAAAATTCTGTTTGATCTTTCACTCAATGATAAGATCAAAACCCAACAAAACTTAGAACTCCCTTTATGGATGAGAAGACAAGTCTAAATGAGTTACAAAATAGGGAATCCATGAAGAATCCTTGGAATGTAGAACCACTCTGGAAGGTACAATGAAAGGGTCTAATAGTTAAAGAGTTTGCTTGTCCTTGTTCCCAAATCCACAAATGTTCTTTCCCTTTCAAAAGCTGCCCCAAAATCATCTCAAAATGAAGTTTTAGGTCTTCTAGTACAACTGCCAGATATCAATCCAAAAAAGGGCAAATCTGGCCACTCAAATGCAAAGAAAATCAGCTTTCCTAGGGAAAGGAAATATGCCAAGAAGCAAGTTCCTTGTTGCCCAATATCAGTCCAAAAGAGGAGAGACAAATCAGCTTTAGGAGACACTTGATACCTACAAAAAAGGTTAGCAAAAGCCAATGTGAAAGAGGCCAAGCTAGCCACTTCTAGCAGAAGAAATTTGTGATTATCTCAGACAGTTATTGTATCCTTTAACATTGGAAAATACCTTGGAACCTTTTGCCTCCCATTAGACATAGTTGTCAGTTGGTTCTTTAGGGTTCTTAACTGAACTGAGGGTGGAGGATCCAAAACTTTATCCAAGAAAAGATAAGGATGGTTGCAAGGAGATCCAACATGGAGAAGCTTAGCTTCATTAATGAGTATCCAACTAATTTTTCAAGTCAACCCACTCGCAAGTAGATCCAACATTGGGCATGCCCAAACTAATTTAGCAAGCCAGCGTTTACCATTTCCAGGCTTGGAAAAGAAATGGGTGAATAGGAGCCCTATAAAACTATACAACCAGTTAAGCTAGAGGTTAATTTCCTCTAAGTGCAAAAAAATTCAAATCTACTCATTTCTCAAAAGGAGATGAAAGGATTTTCAATTGCCAAACTAGTGATAAAAGATGCCTCAATAAATAAATGATGCCTTTAAGAAAAGGAACAAGAGAAACTTACGCAAATAAACAAATGGATTTGGAATTGCAATAGAGCAAGATACAAACTATAAGAAAATGGAATGCTCAAAATAAATTAAAATAGATCAAAAGACTCATCTAAGTATTTTGCATGTGAAGTTTAGAGCATATGAACTACAATGCATGAAATGAAAGCAAAAAAGAGAACGAAAATGAAAGTAATTAGTGTTCATTTAATATACTTAGTGTTAAGTGACAAAAACAAACCACTCAATCAATCACATGGAGACCTTCCGCAAATGAGGAAGAGGGGTATGCCAAGGGGAAAAGGTTGCCAAGCTCCCAAGAACAAGTGCCTCTGTATTATATTGGTTCCCTCTTATGAAATGAGGGATGGAAAGGAAGTTGTTTTTGTAGGAAGTTTACAAATGATCCCTCAAAAGGGAGAGATACCTCCTTCCAATAGTTAGAAGTGATTAAAAAATCAAACTAGATGTTAATTGGAAATAGTTACAAAATTTGGTTTGATCTTTCACTCAATGATAAGATCAAAAACCAACATTACTTAGAACTCCCTTTATGGATGAGAAGAGAAGTCTAAATGAGTTACAAAATAGGGAATCCATGAAGAATCCTTGGAATGCAGAACCACTCTGGAAGGTACAATGAAAGGGTTTAATAGTTAAAGAGTTTGCTTGTCCTTGTTGCCCAAATCCACAAATGTTCTTTCCCTTTCAAAAGCTGCCCCAAAATCATCTCAAAATGAATTTTTAGGTCTTCTAGTACAACTGCCAGATATCAATCCAAAAAAGGGCAAATCTAGCCACTCAAATGCAACGAAAATCAGCTTTCTTAGGTAGAGGAAATCTACCAAGAAGCAAGTTCCTTGCTGCCCAGTATCAGTCCAAAAGAGGAGAGACAAATCAGCTTTAGGAGACACTTGATACCTGCAAAAAAAGGTTAGCAAAAGCCAATGTGAAAGAGGCCAAGCTTACTTGGGCATCCACTAGATTAGTGATCAAACTCAATTAGAAAAAATTAACAAATTAACTATACTAAAACTTGAATAAAACTCTACCTTATGGCAGCCAATAAATGTTGGATTAAACCAAATCTTCTTGGTTGATTTGTGGCCTTTAGGTCAGCCACTAAATAGCTTAAATTTCCAATGAACTTCAAGGAGAATATGAGAACATTCAAGCTTTAGAGGATGAAGTGCATCAAGACAACTTTTCAGACAATGGAAATGAGTTTTATAACCTCAATGAGTTGGTTCAATTCCTCAAAAGGAGGAAGATGTAGTTGAGCAGATCACCAAGAATGTTCAAATTCCCTTAACAGATGGTGATGAAGTAAAATATGGATCTTACAATGTAGCTCTAGAAAAGAATGAAGTTGAAGATGAAGCATATCAGGAAAGCATTAGTATTGTTGATGGCATAGCTGATGCAAGTCCAATTAAAGAAAAAAAATTTGATATAGACAACCATGGATAACATGAGGGATTCATTGCCCCTGACAAAAATGAGGGAAAAGAGGATGACCAGGAAGAACAACCTATACAGAACGGAGCTGAAGAGACACAACCCAGCCACTAATGATCTGCCGCAATAATTCTAGAACAAATTAAACGAGCCAAGCTTCCAGAAAATAATGATATGTTCCCTTGTCCAGGTATAACTAATTCTATTCTTGAAACAGAAGCAGACATTTCAATCGATTTTGTAGACTGTAACAATGTGTTCCCTCATCAAGATATGTATGATTTTGTTACAGATAAAAGATGGACTATCTCAGTAATGATAGTACTGATGTGTTGTTCCCTCTGATGTAATGACTCTGGTACTCTTTTAAACAAGCCCAAACCTACGGACACAAATGACATGTTTCTTTGTTCAGGAACGAATGATTTTGTACTAGACAAACTACTAGAGAGTCTTACAAAAGAGGCCTGTAAGCAGGAAATGCCCCAGTTAAATACTTTGTTGAAGACCCTTGAGGTAGCTGACGGATATAACATATCTCCCTGTTTAGTCACTTTGTTTGGACTGGAATATAGTACTGCATCCAAAAATCCAGAGCTTGGACACTATGACGTGGAAGAGAAGATTCCAGTTTCAAATGTAGATTTGGAAAATAGTCCATTGCTAGGAGACATAGATAA
Organism: Pinus taeda; assembly: GCA_000404065.3. Lineage (NCBI taxonomy): Eukaryota > Viridiplantae > Streptophyta > Pinopsida > Pinales > Pinaceae > Pinus > Pinus taeda. Next base: position 6,266 of record APFE031368767.1, read on the forward strand.
TGAAGATGAATCACATGATTTGGACATTGTTGAAGAAACTGTTGATGAAGAGCAGATTGCAGATTCAGTTAGAGGTAAGAAAAAAGGTAATTTTCTAGTAGAGGATCAAGTTCTAGAAGGTCCAGTGCAGCAGACATCAAACAGTGCAGCTCAAGCCAATGAAGAATGCAGTAAAGAGTATCTTTAGGAAAATCCCATATCACTTCTTAATGATGAAGGTTTAGAGGATGAATTGAATGATTCAAAAACCACTGAAGGGTATCAGGTCTCTATAATTGAAAAAGAAGAGAAAATTGAATAGTTTTCCAAGAGTGAAACTTAGAATTCTCAAGAAACTGTATCTCCTAAGAACTACAATGAGGAAGCTCAAGAGGTTGTGAAGGATGAAGCTCATGAAATCAAGTCTTATTTTTCAGACAAAAGAAAACTATGTTTTGGCCTTGATGAGTTGAATGGTGCTCAAAAGGAGGAATACGACAGCCAACAGATTTACGAGAATGAAGCTTATGAAGGCGAATCAATGGATTGTGGCAACACTCCAGAATTAAAAATAAGCTTCAATTTGATGCAGACAATTTGAATGGTGCTCATCAATTCGAACTCCTGCCAAAGGCTTTGTCTCTAGAAAATCTCTCATAGCTGGCATCATATAGTGAAGTTCAAGCACCTAGGGAATGCAATGAAGAGGATCCTTTAGTTCTAAATGATGTTCAGCGAAGTCACATCTCACTGGTTAATGGTGAAGGTCAAGAAGATAAATTGAGTGATCCCAAAACTAGCGAAGGATTTCATGACTCTGTATATCAAAGAGAGGAGCATTGTGAACTTGCTTCAATGGCTGAAACTCAGGATGTTGAAGAAACTATCTTTCACAAGCAAAATGATGGCTCTCCTGATGCAGTTTGGATGAAAGTGCAAAATTCTGAATAGGTAGATATGTCCAATGAAATTCAAGGAACATATGAGAACATTCAAGCTTCAGAGGATGAAGTGCATCAAGCCACCTTTTCAGACAATGGAAATGAGTTTTATAACCTCAATGAGTTGTATGGTTCAACTCCTCAAAAGGAGGAAGATGTAGTTCAACAGATCACCAAGAATGTTCAAATTCCCTTAACAGATGGTGATCAAGTAGAACATGGATCTTACAATGTAGCTCTGGAAAATAATGAAGTGGAAGATGAAGCATATCAGGAAAGCATTAGTATTGTTGATGGCATAACTGATGCAAGTCCAATTAAAGAAAAATTGTTTGATATGGACAACCATGGAAAACATGAGGGATTCATTGCCCCTGACAAAATTGAGGGAAAAGAGGATGACCAGGAAGAACAATCTATACAGAATGGAGTTGAAGAGACACAAGAATTCAAAGTTGGAGAAAATATACAACTTGTGAAAGTAGACACAATGGCCAGCAACTAGGAACCTTCTAACATGGATACTCCATTGAAGATGCCTATTCTTACAAAAGGCCATGATATATCTTCTTGCTTGAATTCTTTTTTTGGTACTGGACTTTAGTGATCCATTAGAGAAGCCCAATCTTATGCAAAGTAATATGCATTATTTTGTTCAGGTATTAATGGTCCTCTTCCAGAAAATATCTCGGAGATTGTTACAGAAGTTGCCTGCAAGCAGGAACTTTACCGATTGGATAATCCTTTGAAGATCCCTGAGGTTACAGAGGGATATAATATAGTTGTGGAAAAGAATGAAGTTGAAGATGGAGCATGCCAGGAAAGCATTTTTATTGCTGATGGCATAACTACTGCAAGTCCAATTAGAGAACAATTGTTTGATATGGACAACAACGGAAAACATGAGGGATTCATTGACCCTACCAAAATTGAGGGAAACAATGGCCAGGAAGCTGGAGAGACCCAAAATTTCAAAGTTGGAGAAAATATACAAATTGTGGTGAGCAAGCAGGAACCTTCCCAATTGGATACTCTGTTGAGGATCCCTGAGGTCATGGCGGGATATAATATATCAACTTGTTTAAGCACCTTATTTCTCCTGGACTCCAGTATTCCATCCAAAAGTTCAGAACTCAGAAAATTTTACAATATATCCCCTTGTTTAAGTATGAATAAATCTCTTCTAAAAGACAAGGATGTGTGCAATCAACAACTTTCCCTGGATAATCCATTAAAGAGGCTTGAACATGCTGAGGGACCAGAACATGATACCCCAGTGAAATAGCTTGAGCTTATAGAAAATGATGTGACATCAGAGACTAAATATTTGTCACTTCATGTCCCACTTGGAGACCATGTGTCTGTCATGGAGAAGGATGCTATGGTTTTGGAAGGGACAAAGCATTTTGAAAGTATTCTCCTTACAGAAAATCCTATAGAATCTGGAGAAGTAGCTGAGGGTTCTACTATTTTGGCTGATATGAATGTTCCTAGTAAAGGGGATTCAAAAAGCACCAAACTTGTAGACAAAATACTGACTTTGAGCAATAGATTGCAAACTTTGCAATTGGACTTACAAGGACAACTTCCAGAGTCATTCTATGCTACACCTTCCAGAAGGCCGATGAATTGAAAACTTAATGGAAGCACAGAGAAAAACATAGATACAGTTTTTGTTTACAGGCAAGGCAATCCATAGGAAGTGATGAGGCTATGCATAGTTCATTAAAGGAGAGTTGTGCTGAGCTGGTGGGACAACATAGTTTGTGGAAGCTACAGAATCTACACAAAGAAAATGAAACATCAGCAAAGGATTCTAAAAAGGTAAGCTAAATTATGTATGAACTTCATATTTTTCCATCTTCTTTATCAAATTCATCTTAAGGAACATAGTACACATTTGGTGCACTGTATGTATGACATTTTTTCATTTTTTCTTTTCAGGAGATAAGTAAACAATTTGTTTCACAGAATATGTCATCACCTACACTGGAACAAAGGATGGAATCCTTCGACACACCACTAAGGACGCTTGGACATATTGAGGGCCATGATCTATCTCCTTGCTTGTACACATTATTTGGACCAAAATGTAGTACGCCATTGACCAATCGTGAGCTTACATAAGATAATGATAAGGTTGTTCCTGGCACACCATTTGAAAATGCTCTGCAGCCGCCGTTAGTGACTGAATCAGGGGGAGTTGACAATTTTGTCAATGAATTGCCACGGTTAGTTTATGTATCCCATGAAAAGAGGCATGGTTTCCAACACCACAAGAAAGCCGGAGCAATGAATGCATTGGTATATTCCTAGCTATGTACACATCTCTCTTTTTCTGCTGTTTTCCTCATATGAAATTCATTAATTATTATGATGACGTTGATGATTGTTATCCATTGCTCCACATAGGTCCGAGTGTCTGCTTTCCTCACAAATGGCCTCTTTCAGTTGAACCTTGATTGTGATCATTATATAAACAACAGCAACGCTATTTGTGAGGCAATGTGTTTTCTAATGGATCTAGTTCTTGGGAAGAAAACTTGCTATGTACAGTTTTCTCAGAGATCGACACTTGGAGTTTTTAACTCAAGTCGGTTCACTTACAGTGTCCATCACATACAAGTAATTAAGGAGGTTGGTGGAGGTACAAACATTTGAATCCTGGCAGCTAAGAAACCTGCCTATCCAATAGAGACAGTTGTTTCCCAAGACGACCTTTTAAACTATAATTGGCCACCTTTCCAATAATTTGTTGTTATCTCTTCGCGCAATGAATGTTCCGACGTGGAGGTCAAGTGCAACCAGTTTGAAAAGGAAAGAGCTAACGAGCCTGCCATAGGGCATTAAATGCTTGGTTACATGCATACTCGATAACCCGATAACACACCACCATCATTTTTTATTTATCTAGTCTCTAGTCACTGCCCGCCGCCATTATTTTGTATTTATCTAGTCTCTAGTCACCGCGCGTGTGTGTGTTATCAGGTTATCAAGTATGCATGTAACCAGGCATTTAATGCCTTATGGCAGGCTCATTAGCTCTTGCCGTCTGAAAAAACCATTGGAGTTGGGGGCTCTTTGACTACAGTTTGATTGGTCGACATCAAAAACATTGCTACCAACAAAGGTAACGGGAAGAAGCCCATTAAAGCTAAAGAAGAGATTGAGAAATTGATCCTAGGTGTTCACTTACACTGGAAAAATGTGGTTAAGTTCTAAAACTGCATGCTATTTGTAAGATTGGTGTAATGAAAGGAAGGTTAAGGAGGGTATAACCAAAATAATTGATAGGTTTCTGGTGGACACAAAATGAGGCTATACCTACCTTCAGTGACAATGGAATTCACAACCACCAAACCCAGATTTTATATTTTTTAGGCACTAGCTAGAGTAGTGGATAAAACAACCACTCCTTTAGATCCTAATAGTTTCAACTTCTATATCAATCCATCGCCACTTTATGTTATTTCCTTGTAGAAGAAGGGATGGAACTCCCTATCTGAAACATAAAACAAAATTTAAGGAACAGTAGCATGAGTCGAGCAGTGTTCTCTCCTGTGATGAGTTGTGGCACAAAAACCATGCATTATCTAAAGTCCCTCCTCTTGAAGGTAGAACTGGGTGAGTGATTTGCAAGTGACCTGGAAAACTTCTTCATCCTCTATCGCAAAATAGAGTATTTCTATGTTAGTCAATCGAACTCACGTGGAAAATCCAATCGGTGATATGATATGTTTTATTTCTCTAAAATAAAACAAAATTAACCATAAGTTGCATTACAGATTTGTTTTCGACTTGCATATCAATCAGCGATATTAGGCTATATATCTCAATAAATTACTGTTTTCATTGTCACGTTCCAGGTACTCCTTTGAGATCAAGTCCTGAATTCTAGATTTTATTGCTTTAAGTTCGGGCTTGAACGTGCTTTGGAGCTGTTCAACACACTCACTCAATAGTTGTTGCTGAGGTAAGATTTTTCTAGCCTTCATGATGAGAACTATTGTTGAATCTATTTAGAAATCTTTGTCTTCTTTTACATTTTCTATCACTCTATTCCTCTCATTCGCATTCATATCTGTAAGTGGAATCTTAATCTTTTTCAACTTGTGCGAAAAGGGAGGATTGAATCAAAATTATCACTTGTAGATATTGTTGCAGTCGTAGGTTCCTTTAGAAGAATCTTGTACTTGCCACATGAAACTAAATACAAAAGTCGAATAAGATCTTCATCTTCCAAATTTAGTTGAGATTTAATTTCTACATAGCTCAGCTTCGTAGCTTCATTGAACAACAATAGCAGAGCTGCTTGGTATGTTGTTACTGCCAATTCTATTACCGTGGTGTCAAATTTGGAGATGATGTCATAGGTTCCCAAGGAGTATACCCATGTAAGTGTATGATGTTCATATCTTCGAGAATAAAATTCCTAAAACTCGACAAGACATTCAGCCATCTCATAAGGTATATAAAGATTGGAAGACTTGTAAGTTGGCCAACGTGTAGCATTCAATACTGTGACACCCAAGGTTAGTTTCAAATTGTTATATGTAGAATTGTTAAACTCAGTTTGGATTTCTTTCGAAACTGCGAAACCTTTAACCATGCCCTCCATTTTTTATATAATACTAGAGCCACAGAGCTCCTTCAACTTCGACAATTTGTTCGGCTCATCATCAATATTTACACCTATATCATGCAACAATCTCTTAGCTAAGTATTTCCTGCAAAATTATGCAAATAAATCGTTATCACTCACATAGCGAACAAGTTTTACAACCTTTTCCAACAGACTCTCAATATTATCATCACCAGACTTTTTTGGACTGCCACCCTTCTTCAATAAATTATCCCAAAAAGCTGCAAACAACTTTGCGCTTGTGGTTCCTGCAACTCTTTTATTGCAAATTACCACTAATGCTTCGTGAAAAGCTTTAGAAATGGAATTATCATTTTGAAATTCATGCTCCAAACAATCCACATACTGGTCATTAATTTCAATGACCTTCTCTAGGAATTCAAGTCCCTGTATTCTTGTATTGTTTGATGAGTTATTGTTCCTAGTAGTGTTTTCTGCCCATTTGACTAAGTCTATTCCTCGGCTAATTATATGTTGTTGAAAAATACTTGCCACTGGTTAGAGACCTTTTGGGATTTTACAAAGTAACCTATACATCCTAGAAATATCAATTTTCTTATCATCCCTAAGCAGGGCCTCAAAACCTGAATCATGTTTCCCTAAAAGTTGAATTTCATAACGGTCAAGGAGTTCATTTTGGACTATCTCTTATAACCCATGCTTGCTATGAGAGTGCAAATAATTGTCAAATCTGTGCTCCTCATTCTACAAGCACTCTTCAGCTTTTACCATATATTCTGGACAAGAATAATCCGAAATCCATAAAGCAGCGTTTCGAGCATAGTAAAGTCGAGTATCCTCCAAATTTCCACTTTGTAGGTGGCTCAAATTTAACACATTCGTTGATTCAACAGTTTATGGAAGGTATCTTGAGCCTTGGTTGTTATTTACTCCTACCTCCTAATTCTTCCCCTCTGCCCTGTAGAAGATGTCAGGCCTTAACAATACAAACTTATTTTATAATATTGCACTGGCAAAAAAAGACATCGGATCATAGTACTTATTACCAGCTCAGTGAAGGTGTTGAAGTGGCTAGCCTTCTATTTATAGAAACATGTTTGGATTTAATAAGAAGAGAAAAGTTGCAAATGAAGGATCATGCTTGCCAATTACTACCAACTATTAATGGCAGTTTGGATTGTAAATGTCTTTTAGTCTTCTTTCCTAACAAAGTCCTAGATATTTAATTCCTTTCTTAATTTGAGCAAATGTTTAACTTTATTCTGTGCAGGGAGTGAATGTTGACGAAAATAAATCAACTCTGCAGCAAGGGGAGGGAGAATATCCTTCAAATGCAATTGCTGGTAGATGTTTAGGAACTTCTGCAAGTGCACCAGGGCAATCAATTTCTGTGGAAAGTGGAAGTGGTGTATCAAGAGGTAGTGATGCAGCAATTGCAACACCTTCTAGAAACAGTCATATGACAAGGGCACAACGTTTAGATATTCATCAGCAGGACTTATATTCTTCAGATACTGCAGGGTGAGTCTCATTCATTACTCTATGTTGTTGGCTTCTTGTGGTTGTGTATTTGTCATGTTTGAGACAGAGCATTACTGATTGGTTGTACCTTTGCACTTGAACAGCACAAAGAAGAGAAAAAGAGTTCCTAGAGTCAATGGTAGGGAGAAGGGTTAGAGGGGACTCCGATAGTTCAGCATGAAAGTTGTATCCTCACAATTCACCTGTTCTCTTTCTTTTTTTGACTGAAATTTTCTTTTGGTACATGTTGATGGATGGACTTCTTTATGTTGCTAAAGGTAATGGAATTGATATAAATCAATAGTATATTCGTATGTGTTTGTTCTCGTAATGGTAGTCATGGGGCACAGAGGAAGGTAAAATGCAAGCCAGGTGTGGACCTCTCTAGCCATGGAAAGAATGTGGGTAGCTAATATGTGTGGAGTTCTGTTTAACCCTGTGGTTGACTAGCTCAAAAAAAATCTTGATCCACTGGCAAATAATGTTTTTGTTTGTTATACATGGTCTTCTTAGGGCATGCTTGTAATTATATTTGTATTACAGATTCGGGGGTTTGTTTCACTTACTGTCGATTGTTTAACTATGTCCAGTCAGTCAGAAGGTTGAGAGCAAGTGTCAGACCACATATAATGAGGTAACAACATGACAATAGAGACTGCTTATTATTTAGCAATTGTTCCTTGTTTATTTGTTAAGTATGACTCCCATTTTTTCTCATCATCTTATCTTAATTAAATATTGAAATTCTAATATGTAGCATTTTTTAGCAAGCAATGTAGAAGGCATCTCTGAATTTTTTTACCATTGCATATAAAATGCTAAACTGTAGTAATGGTTGACACATAGTATAATCAATGGGAATTGTTACATCCCCAGATCTCTAAAATCGATCAATATGACTGAATCAATGGTGATATGACCAGGTAAGTAAAATGAATACTGGTTCAAGTGAAAGTTCTAGAAATGATATGCTGAGAATGCCCCCTAGGCACATGCTCCAGCAGGCAGTAGGAATGGATTCAATGAACCAGTGGCATGCAGAAAGTGTTAAACGGGACTCATCTCTGAGAGGAATAATGAACATGGATTCTCAAGGGAAAAAAGGCTCTTGAATAGGCAAACTTTGTGCAGTCAAAGGTGGTTAGGACATGCTCACAAAACAATACTATGAATGCGAGAGAGGTATTAAATTTATTTGGTCTATTTGGACTTGAAAGAAATATCTAATCTATGAAAACGGTGGATCCTTGTAAGAAGTTCAATTTGTCAATATTGTGCGTCCTTTTATCTCAATTGAAAATACTTCATGCTTAGGTTATTGATATCATATGCTTGATTTGTTTGTAGCCCTTTTGTAGTAAGTAATTGTTTCTTTTGTAGGACGTTTTGAATTCAAATTTATAAACGAATTTAAGAGAAAAACTGGGAGGAGGAGGTCCTAAAGGCTTTTCTATAGGTTATGCTTCTGCAAACTCATCTGTATTTGACAGTGCCACAAACATGTCTGTGTGTCTTGTTCAAACAAACCAACATCTTTATCAAGGTAAGGTTTTGGTTCAAGTTTTTTTTATTAAGTAATTTATCTATTTGTTGGTCCACCAACTTTTACTAGGTTTTTATATTACAATATACTGAGATGTTCAATTTCTGCTTATAAACTGTTTCTGTTGAGCCAAAACATTCTTGACCTTTTAAGCAAGTCAGATAATCCAAAAGAAAGTGACACATTAAAGCGCACTATATTAGGAACTTCAATGTAGCTAGTTATAGTTTTCCCACAAAATGCAACAAGCTACCCCTAGTCTTATCTCACCATACCTCTACTAGGAGACATTCTATTCGCCTTCAATTGGTGGCTCAACTTTCATGGCATGCTAGTAGGCAAACAAGTTTTCCCTAAAGTTGTGGATCCATAAGGCAATCCTTCATCAATTAATCAATGCAGTTAGCTATAATTTGCCCACAACATGCAACAGGCTACCCCTAGTCTTATCTCACCATACCCTTGCTATGAGATTCTATTGGCCTTCAACTAGTGGCTCAAATTTCATGGCACGCTAGTAAGCAAGCAAGTTTTCCCTAAAGTTGTGGATCCATAAGGCAATCCTTCATTAATTAATCAATTTTGAATAATTATTTTTTAACAATTTATTCAACACATTAGCAAACCATGTTTCTCCACACATTATTGTAATAATATTACAAGAACAAAGTCAAAGTGAGAGATTCGATTACTCTCCAAGAGTGTTGAGGTTTGATATAAATCATTGGTCATTTTTCAAACCATGGATGTAGTACTATTTCTGCAGGACGAGATATCAATTATATTTCATCTGATAAAGAAATAATAAGTGACTTACAAACCGCAAATAAATAAGTACTTCTTGCAATTTATGGAAATTGTCAGCCAAACATAAACGAGAATTACAGTATGCTTGGTCTTTTATCATTCAGTGCATCACCTTTTTGCAGAACAAAGGGTTGGCCTTCAATAGGTTTAGCAAAACAACTCCCAATCACCCAATATTGGACCATGAATATTTGGTGCAAACTACTTAATACACAGTGGAGAGTAGATAAGAAAGCCTGCCCTAGTGAGGTCATGCTCCCCACCGGCTACAGAGGCTCAAGTTCCCCATGCATGTGAATCAGCAACGATTGAATCAGATTGCAACCCATAACACCATTGGTGGGCTATTGACACCCACAACCCGTGGAACAAATTCCTAATAATCCATATTGATGAGATATGCATAACAACTAGCATTGTGTTGGGCAACTCCAATACCAACATCATTGGCATAGTTGGATACCAACATCATTGGCAAGGATGGAGAGAGGAAATTTTATAACCCCATAAGTGATTGTAAAGTATTACAAAATATATATGTTTAACTGTAGGCAAAGACACAATTGTGTCATTTCAGCATCAAGATCCAAACATTAATTCAAGTCATAAGGGGCAGATATTACAACATTAAGGTTTTCACATGGGTAGATTTCCTAGGAATCCTAATGCAGATAATAAACTCATATAAGTTTCATGTAATTTTAGATACCGCAACAATGATTTGACCAAATAACCTTGTTGTGGAAACAAACCAATATACCACTTCAAAATAAGCTTAAGTCTGTTATTAAGCACAAATAAAAACTTACAAATTCCTTTGGGAAATCTATGGGAGAGTGCTTGTTCCTCCCAACCAACAAGCTGGCACCACCAACTCCTCTCGAGCATAGACTTCTTACTTCTAGGAATAACACCTTATGTATTCCCTTAGTAATATTTTATAAATTTTTACTAGTAGATTTTTCCTAGCAGCTGCTTTTAGGGTCTGCCTTTTACTAGGCTTTTCCTTTTAACTAGGATGGGTAATGCTAGGGCATTATTAGAAATTAGATTTTTATCTAATTGCTAATTAGATTTTTATTAAATTAGAAATGATATTTTTATCAAATTATAGATTAGATTTCTATCTAATTTCTAATTGGTAAAGATCTACTGCTTTTCTTTTAACTAGGATGGGTGATGCAAGGACATCATTTTTATCTAATTTCTAATTAGATTGTTATCAAATTAGAAATTAGATTTTTATCATATTCCTAATTAAAAAATAGATTTGTATCAAATTTCTAATTAAAAATTAGATTTTTATCTAATTTTTAATTGGTAAAAGTTTGTTGTTGTTTGTATTATGTAATTATAAAAAATATGTTGATGTTTACATTTTGTAATTATGTAAAAAGAGAAATGTTTTTTTTAGAAAAAAAACATGAAGTGGGAAAAACAATGGCACGGACTGTGTTTTTCAGTGAGGTCCTTTATAAACAACATATTTTTACCAATTAGAATTTGGATTTTTAACAAATTTCTAAATGTTTTTTTTTATATAATTACAAAAGATAAACAACAATAGATTTTTAAATAATTACATAATGCAAACAACAACAGATTTTTACCAATTAGATAATTACAAGATAATTAGTAAAAATCTGTTGTTGTTTTATTTATGTATTATGTAAAATCTGTTGCTGTTATGTTTTGTAATAAAAACAAACAAACAAAAAACAAAACAAAAACAAAACAACAAAAAACAAAAAACAAAAAAAACAAAAAAAAAAAACAAAAACAAAAAAAAAACAAAAAAAACAAAAAAACAAAAAAAACAAAACAAAAACAAAACAAACAAAAAACAAAACAACAAAACAAAAAACAAAAACAAAAAAAAAAAAAACATTTAGAAATTTGGTAAATCTAATTTCTAATTGGTAAAAATATGTTGTTGTTTATATTATGTAAGTATGTAAAAATCAGTTGTTGTTTATATTTTGTAATTATGTAAAAAGGGTAATGTTTTTTTAGGAAAAAACATGAAGGGGGGAAACAATGGCATGAGGTCCTTTATAAACATGACAGCATAAGAGTTGAACCATTTTATCACCTAGGACTGAAGAATCTGATTCCAAGAAAGGAAGAAATTGTCAAAACAGAAATTGTCACTTGGATTTTTAACTAAGTTGTCTGCAAATTCCGCGCTAGAGAGCCATTCTGAGATTATTCACCTACAATCCTTTGTTTTTTTAGGGAGAACATCCTTTCCTATCGATCTCTTCTACTTTGGGTTATGGCAAGTGGAGAACGAGGTGCAAGTGGATCAGAAAAGGTAAGTTTACTTTGTTTTTATAGAATAATTACATAATATAATATGTTTTATTTTTTGTTTTAGGTTTGAAGTTAGAATTATAATTGTATAATTATACTTTGTGGTAAATCATTGAAACTTGGACAGGGAAAGAATCTGATAATAGAGTCCTTGCTTGAAGATGTTTTTGGGACAGAAGGACTTAAAAAACTTCATGCTTTGGATGCTGAATCCCTAGTCCATTTTCTTAAGACAAAATCCCCTGAAGCTAATCAACTAGGTCCAGGTAATCAACAAGCTTTACGAGAATCAATAAATTCCCCATCCTCTCTTGGATCAAGAAAAGAATTGAAAAAAGTGTCATTAACATCAAACACCAATAATGAAGAACATTATGTTGAGACATCTTGTGTGATGGCAACTCCCGGGACCCCAAATTCTTGTTCATCCTCAGCGTATGCATCATTTATTGGTAGTTTAGGTACCAAGATAGAGTATGACCTTGTTTCGGGGGAGATAAGAATGACAGATGCAGGAAAACAATTCTTAAATAGGCTAAAGGACTCAAGCCTTCAATGATTTAGAGATCATCTTCACCTCGCATTCTCCAAGATTCCACTTCACCTAAAAAAGATGGTGGTACAGGACATAAAGAATGAATTTGGTACTAGTTGGTCAGTTAAGAAGCTAAAATTGCAAATGTCGCTCAACTGTAAGAGGTTTCGTTGCAACCAAACAAGAAAAATTAAAAAAAAATGCCTCAAGATCAAAGACTGGAACAAAGACCATTTGACATACCTTTTAAAGTATGGAAAGAACTTGTAAAATTATATGAGAAGTTGGATGCACAAAGAAAGGTCAGCGATGAAAGCATTCAGGTATTGAATTTTTCATTAAACATTATTTAGAATGTATTAATACTTATAACTATCTTAGACATGTACTTGTGTGAAAATAAATTGAATTGGTTTATGTTTAAGGACAAGGCATCCAAGACGAGCTTAACCAAGACAAAAGTCACTCATCGTGGTGGCCAAAAAGGTTTAAAAGCATTGATAACAACCTTTGTAAGTATATTAAACATGTGATATTTTTTTAATAAAATTTGTACTAGAACAAAGTCATTGTTATCTAGTTTCTCCCTATTTACTGATTAACATGAACTAAAATATGGAAGACCTCCAAATCACTTGGAAAAGGAGGTGCTGCAGCAAAAGAGATGGGTTGAATTTGTTGTTTGGATGGACTCTATGGTATGTAATCTTAGTTGGATTTCCAATATACTTTTGAACCGTATTTTCATTTTATTTTTTAGTACTATTAGATATTATATCTTACCTCGTTTTATGGTTAGCATTGTATAACAAAAACATGCGTTGTGTTATGTATTTAATACTAACATGTAATATTGATTTTTTTTGCCAGAATGCTATAGGTAATGATTGCCAAGACGATGATCACAATGATGATCCAAACTATGCTCAACATATATCAAGAGATGATGAGGATGTGGATGGTGGTGGTGAAGGAGGAGATGACGATGATAGTTGTGGTGTTGGTGATGATGTGGATGAGACTAATGAGGATGGTCAAGATGATCATGAGGATGATCTTGGTGGTGGTAGCTAGGCATGCACATGCATTGTTTTTTATGAAGAAATTATTGTGTAGAATGACATTGTTATGTTTAGATGGGTGTTGTTAATTTACCCTATATCAATGAAACATTTTGATTTGGTAATCATACGATGACTTTGATTTGATTAAAGATGATGATGATATTATCATTGTTATATTTTTATTTGATTTATATATTGGAAAGTGTCATTATTATTTTGATAGAGAATTATAATGTACGGTGATATTACCATCTTTGGATGCATGTTGTTAATTTATCGTAGAATAATGATATTCATGAAATATTTTGATCTGTTAATCATATTTGAATTTTAGTTGTTTTGATTAAAAATAATATTGATCTTATTAGTATTATGTTGCTATTTTATACATATGTGTTGAAAATTGTCAATGAATCATTGTATATGATGACATTGTTATTTTTTTGGATGGATGTTGTCAATTTCCCTTAAATATCTTTACAAATGATTTTGAATTGTGATATCTTCTTTAATGATATTTAGAAACTATGATATATTTCACTATACAATTGAAATTAGCAAAATGAATCTATAAAGGGGGTCATATATGTAAAGAAAAATATGCTCTGCATAAGAAGTCAAATGCGAATGTAACCACGGATTCAAAATTAAAAGTAAAATTGGATGTTAAACTAGGAATTAATACAAAATGCAAACAATGACATACAAAGTGTTTTAAACTAGAAGTGAAAATTTGTGCAATAGTTGACACAAAGAAGGGAACAAAACATGGCATACAAAAGGATATCAAATTGAGCAAAAACAAGGACACATAAATGGACACCAAATTAGATGCAAAAAAAGACAGACAACTAGATGTAAAATAAGATGCAAAGTTGAGTGCTAAAAAGAAGCAAAATACAAATTAAGATGCCAAATGATGATGCAAATAATGGTGTAAATTTGGGATGCAAACTTGGGCGCAAAAAAGAAAGAAAAAAAAAAAAAAAAGACAAAAAACAAGATGCAAAATGGGGCTGAAAAAAGGTGAAACCAAGGATGCCATATTGGATGTAAAAAATGATTCATAATCAGATGCAAATTTAGGCTCAAACTTAGACACAAAATTATATGCAAATGTGGACACAAAATGAGGCAGAAAAAGATGCAAATTTGGATGGTGAAAACGATGTAAAACTAGACACCAAAAAAATGCAAAATTGGATGAAAAAGTGGGAGTAAATAATGGTGCAACATTGGACACATAAGTAGACACAAAAAATGGTGCAAAAATGGGCATAAAAATAGCTCAAAATTGGATGAAAAAATGATGCAAAACTTGGTGCAAAAACAAATACAAAAGTAGACGTAAAAAATGGCTCTAAATTGAATGTACCATTAGACACAAAATAAGATGCAAAGGTGGACACAACACATGACTCAATATAAGACGCAAATATAAATGCAAATTTGGATGCTCAAAATGATGTAACATTGGATGCAAGAAATGGTGTTAAAAACAATGCAAAATTGGATGCAACAAATGACGCAAAATATGGTGCAAAATGGGATGGGGAAAATGGAGACAAATCAAATGTAAAAGTGGACGTAAAAAATGCTTCAAAAAAAGATGCAAAAATGGGCACAAAAATGGATTCAAAATTTGGTGCTAAATCAAATTCAACACATGGTGCAAAGGCAGGCACCAAAGCTGGTGCAAAAATAGGTACAAAATTAGAAGCAAAAACTAATATAAGACTAGATGCAAAAACTAACACAAAATGGATGCAAAAAAGACATTAAATTGGATGCAAAATATGATGTAAACTTGATGCAAATTATGGCACAAAAATGGAAGCAAAGAATGACACAAAATAGGAAGCAAAAGACGATGAAAAATAGATGCAAAAAATGACACAAAACTAGAATCAAAACCTGTCATAAAATAAGATGCAAATCTTGGTTCAAAATTTGACGCAAAAAATGATGCATAGTTTGGTGTAAAAAATGATGCAAAATCTAGCGTGAAAAATGATGAAAAATCAGGGGCAAAAAAGGACGCTTTAAAAATTGTACAATAAAGCCATATTTAGCGCTAGGTTGCTCATCACAATTACAAAAAAAATGCACTAAAATCTGGCGCTAAATCTAGCGCAAATCGCTAGTTTTATTGTAGTGAAGGTGGATCTTCCCCGAACAGCAGTTGGTATAATGGAATAATAAATGTTTCAGATATTATATCCAACGTGGCTCTATAAGTTGTGTCCCATAAGACTTTGTAATTGCAATGGATGGGTTGGGATATTGATGAGTCCCAATTGCAGCTCCAGTGCTCAAAGTGGCACCTCGAACAAACAACATCAAGGAGGTTTGAAGACATATAGAATTTTGGAGGTTGCTCGAGGGACGGGCTTTCGGCGGCGGCTATGTTGGTCCTCAAGGATGATGACAGGATGCTCGCCCAATTAAAAATAATTCCCTAAGTGGCAACAACATACATGAGTGGGACCCACGTGCCATAAAACACATCACAATTTGCCTTGCCATATAGTTGGCACATCATTGCAATGATTAACTGATATACTCTGTGTAGCCCTTCTGTCTTGTAGTCCTGGTCTGTCCTACCTCGGAATTTTGCAGGTTCTTGCCACCAATCCCTCAATATGTCTTTCGTCGGGGCAGTGAATCTGGCGAGCCACTTGGTGTTAAAAATCTGTTGCTTCTCAGGCAATTTGTAGTAGGCGCTGATGTTTTTCGAAGCAGTGGTGGCTATAGGTGCTCCATCATGACCCCTAATCATCCATTTATCTGTTCTTGTACACTACAAGCCCATTCGATGATCTCAGCACATGGGAATACTGGTGGATGAGCCGCTACTTTATGTAATCTTGACCTTTTGACGTTGATATATACTTGGAATTCCTCCTGTGTTTCTGGGATATCCCTCTTAGCGAATTCTTCGTAGATCTCATACCAAGAGAGCCTGGTGGTTTTATTTATGTTGCAAGCCGTGTCTATAAAGAAATAGGTGGTTGTTCGTCTGGATCGGTTTCCCTTGCCCCTCTTCTTGAGGTGCCTTGAGCTGTTTTAGTAGTTGGGTGACCCATCTCCTCTTTAAAAAAGGAAATGGATATGCACTCGAGCTCGATGTCACTTGGCATGTCAAAAACGCAATCCCACGATGAGAGAGAGGGCATGACGATAAATTAAAAACACAATAATTGTCATTAACTCTTTAATAAATCCTCATATCAACCTCGTAATCCTTCTTAAATTTTGAGAAAACCCCCTCTTTAGCTTTAACTTTTATCTATGCAACTACTAATTTATTTCTATTTGTCGATTTCCAACTCATTATCCACCTAGTGTTTCTTAGGGAATCCCTTTTTCTAAGTCCCCACAACTCTATGAGCTCATTCTCAAGTTTGACCACCAAGATACCCAAATAGATCACAATTTATCTCTCACTATATCTCAAATTCTCCTAGAGTTTTACGAGCTCACTTTGATGTTTTGACCACCAATGGACTCCAAAAGGTCACAACTTACCTCTCATTGTATCTAAGATTCACACTCAGTTGACATACTAAATTTTGACACCACCTACCCTTGTTTCTTCCATTTCCCCCTCATTTCTCCTTAAATATTTATAAACATCAGAAATGTTCTTTGATGGTCATCTCATTCCCACATTCGATTTCTCCCATCGACAAGGTTTTATAGAAATAAAAAATTTGGCATATTCTGAATGGCTATGTGTTGCCTTTTGAATTTCCTAATATTTATTATTTAGTGTTTGTTTGATCAATTCCACTACACACACACACACACACATATAGAGATTTAATGCTTATATATGCATACATTAATTACTCCTCGCCTATAACATGATGCCTTTAATTAAGCCTTAATTAAGTCCAAGTTGAAGATAAAGGAATAAACACTCATCTAGTCGATATCACAAGTAAAGAAGAAGAAAAATCTAGAGAAGTTAAAATATATTCAGAAGTTGTAGTTCAAACAATAGACATTCCAAATGAAGATTCAATAGCCAACTCAACAAGAACAATACCTAAAGGAAATCAGGAAGCTGCCAAAATGATAAAGCAAAGTTCAACCAAAAGAACTATTTATCAACTTCTAAATCACAAGAGAAAACTTTCCAATCAATCTATGTAGCAGTATCACTCATAACATAAACGACAAATTTATGTTCCCAAGAATGCTGAAGTTTGCATAATCTAGTCCTACGATAACTATTCATCACAAATTTCCAGAGATCAGAAAATTCCACGAAAGATTAATCTAGGATGGTATGATTCATTCTCAGTACAAAGTCATCTCATTCCCACATTCGATTTCTCCCATCGACAAGGTTTTATAGCAAAAAAAAAAAAAAAAAAAAAAAAAAAAAAAAAAAAAAAAAAAAAAAAAAAATTGGCATATTCTGAATGGCTACTTGTTTCCTTTTGAATTTCCTAATATTTATTATTTAGTGTTTGTTTGATCAATTCCACTACACACACATATAGAGATTTAATGCTTATATATGCATACATTAATTACCCCTCACCTATAACATGATGCCTTTAATTAAGCCTTAATTAAGTCCAAGTTGAAGATAAAGGAATAAACACTCATCTAGTCGATATCACAAGTAAAGAAGAAGAAAAATCTAGAGAAGTTAAAATATATTCAACTTGGAATATATTAATCTTGACCTTTTGACATTGATATATACTTGGAAGTCCTCTTATGTTTCTGGGATATCCCTCTTAGCGAATTCTTCGTAGATCTCATACCAAGAGAGCCTGGAGGTTTTATTTATGTTGCAAGCCATGTCTGTAAAGATAGGTGGTTATTTGTCTGGATCGGTTTCCCATGCCCTTCTTCCTGAGGTGCCTTGAGTTGTTTTAATAGTTGGGTGACCCATCTCATCTTTAAAAAAGGAAACGGATATGCACTCGAGCTCGACATCACCTGGCATGTCAAAAACTCAATCCCACGATGAGAGAGAGGGCATGACAATAAATTAAAAACACAATAAAAGGAAAACTTAGCCGGTGAAAGGAGGGTCGCGGGGATGAGCGAGTCGCATGGTATCTTATGTTAAAAATGCGACTGCGCGACTGAGGTCAAGGGTCGGGTGTGACCACAAGGTCGCGATGCACAAAATTAGGTCGTGGATCGCACAGCGGGTGTTGGTCGTAGGTCGCAAACAGTAGGAGGTCGTGGGAAAGAGGAGACACGAAGTCGCAAGGAAAGGGTATCGCAGCCGCAAGGCATGCAACTATGGCTAAGATTGGCTTAGAGAAGGCCCTGAATGACTTCGAGAGACCGGGGTCACTTTCATAAGGATGGAGCTTCGGGTTCTTGATCTAATGAGGGGGATCAAATGCAAGGAAAACCTGAAAATTGAGTGGAGGAACGGGGAAATGCTAGGGTAATTTATGAAGCACAAATGGAAAGGAAACCTAAGTAAAGGGCTAAACCCTAGGGCGGGAGGTAAGTCAGAGGTCAGGAGGTGCAGTCAGTGACATTTGGAAGAAAATAATCGTTGCAGGAGGGAGGACTGTTACTTTTCGGAGTCGGACGCGCACGCGAAGTCAGGTCGGAGGGATTTATGGCTTCTAGTGCGACCAACAGAGCCTTGCCAAATGCGAACAAGGTGCCCTCCTATTTATAAAGAGGTAGTGAGGGTCAAGTATGCGGATATTGCAACCTTGCAATTCGCAGGTCGCGAAGTCGCATGAGTCGCGAGGTCAGGTTGGAATGTGTGAATAGGAGGTGTGACTTTGCGACCTTGCGAGTGGCGGAGTTACATAGTCGCGTAGTCACACAAGTGACTGACGGTAATTAAGGCAACTTTGCAACTCGGAAGGTCGCGAGGTCGCAGGACAGTTGAGCAATTGGAAGTGCGACTATGCAACCTTACGACCCTCGAGTCGCCATGGTCACAAGGGTTGTCGTGGTCGCGGGTACAGGCAATAGTCACGTTCCAACTATGTGACCCGATCTATCTCATGAATTGGCGACTTGGCCTAACTTAGCCAAAAACTTGGATTTTCTTCAAGTTTACCGACACTGACGAACCTTTGGGCAGGACCTGACGGGGCCGAAGCTTAGGCTTGATGTAGGGGCTCCAAAAATTTAATGGTTACCCAGATTTTTGGAGGTGTTGTCGCAACAACTACAACAATACTATAAATAGAAATTGAGAGACTGAAAATAGCTAAAGAAAATGCTAAAAAAATCTGAAACTTCAGTCACCTAGGAATGTTGTTATTACACCAGAGGAGTCGTCATTTGTTGACGACAAATGTAAATAAAGACCCAGTGGAGTCACCATTTGTTAGTGTGAAAATTCTTAGGTGTACCAAAAATACTTCACTTAAGTCACTAGGTGATGAGTAACCCTAACAAGAAGTTGATGGTTGTTTTCGATTCAAATCTGTGATAAAAATATAAAACCTACAGTAAAAGAAGATACGATCCAGAACAGAAAGCAATAATATAAAATATTCAGTATAATAATTCAATTGGAAATACTATTTTAAATGAATAAATCTTTTATTGATAACACCTTGTGAAGGAGAAATGGGATACTATTAAAAAGCCATTTATGGAAGGAGGTCTCCAAATGCACGATCTAGCTGCCCAGAATCTGGCCTTGGGAGCTAAGCTGCTCTGGAACATTGTCTCTAGAAAATTAAGTTGGAGCAAGAAGGTCCTATGGAAAAAATACTTTCATGGGCAACGCCTTAGATGCTTGGACCAGCCACCCAGAACTTCCAAAGGTTCACCTATTTTTAAACGTTGTCTCAAAGCCCTGGAGCACTTCAGCCATAATCTATACTGGATCCCAGGTAATGGGCAAAAAATTAGAATCTGGGATGATCCAATTCTCGGTGATCAACCTCTGAATCAGATGGAAGATCTCGCCAATATCAAAGCCTGACTACAGGACCGCAATTTAAATACCCTCTGGGATATTTTCATCTGGTTAGAGGATGCTTCCTGTCTACGGAACAGCTGGTACCTGGGGGAGATTCCTCAGTGGCTGGAAGGTGAAGCCTCGATTTTGTTGGATAGGATCCAAGGGAAATCCCCTTTAAGAGCTTCTGCTAAGGACAAACGAGGGTGGGGATCGCGTTCTGGTGCATATTCAGCTTCTGAAGGTTACAAGAGTTTGAAGGCCTTTCCGAATGTCCCTCCAGATCCTGCTCAATGGAAATTCATTTGGGCATTTCCCTCTCTCCCCAAAGTTGATTTCTTCTGCTGGACTTTAGCACACAACATCATTCTCACTAGAGACAATCTCCGCAGGCGTGGCATGGAAGGCCCTTCCATGTGCACCCTTTGTATGTCGGATGATGAATCCGCTGATCATATGTTCATAAAATGCCCCTTTGCTCTAGAAGTCTGGAAGGGTGTCCTGCAGCCATATTTTGACAATATAGAGCTCCCAGGGAACATCCCAAATCTTATTCAAAACTGGGTCACTCTATCCCTGTTCGATCTCTCCAAAAAACACCTTCTCAAAACTTGTTGGATGTGGATTCCCAAATATGTTTGTTGGAAGCTGTGGCTGGAAAGGAACAACAGAACTTTCAGGAACGAAAGCGACAATCCAATAAGAGTCATCAATAAAGTCAAAGCTTTTTTGGGGGAATCTCTAGCAACTAATTATATCATAAAGAATGGAAAAGAGATGGACAGAGAGGAGGATCTCTGGTTGAAAGGGTTGTTCCCAAATCATAAGGATCGTTCCCCTACTCCTGCTATTGCCAACTCCAACTGGGAAATCTGGTTGGGCGAAGTGGAGGTCGGCTCTGAATGAACACTGTCTATTTTTCGACGGGGCCTCTAAAGGCAATCCTGGTATCGCTGGAGGCGGAGGGGTTCTCCTAGGTCCTGATGGTTCCGCTGTGATTCGTTTCGCGTGGGGTCTGGGCAAGGAAACTAATAACAGAGCGGAGGCCCTAGCTCTGTGGCAAGGTCTGAATCAAGCGATTAAAGGCAACTTCCTCTCCATCTCTGTCTTCGGGGACTCCAGGCTCATAATACTCATAAGAATCCTACTAAGCTCCATCTATCCACCATCCTGAGGAAAATCAGGTTAATATTGCCAAAATTTCTCAAAATCACTTTCTTCCATATCCCCAGGAAGTTAAATTCCCAGGCGGACAAGGAAGCCAATCTTAGCTCTCTTTGGAGTAAAAGATCTCTTACTGTTAACCATATTGAATCAATCTGTAATATTCCTTAAGCGCTGTGATTTTTGGGCCTCTCCTCCCTCTGGGTTCCAATTTCCAAGCCTCGACTTTTTCTCCCTAATCCGATTCAGTTTCTTTTGATTGACTATTCTCGGTTCCTTCTGTAACGATGTAGCCTGACCTTTATCCCTCTCTCCTTGCATTGTGACCTCTCTACGCAACGTGCCATTTGTTATAAAAATTGCCAGCTTCTATGTGATGAATATGGGATCACGACCTCCTTATATGGATCTACTGAATAACTTCCCAGGCCAGTGACTTCGACCAGATATCTGCGGGTTTTTTCAAGTCTTCACATCATAAAAGCCAGCACGTTCCTTCCCCTGTTTTCCATGCTGTTTCCATCTGCTTTCCGTTGAAAGGGCGCCGAGCGATCATCTGCAGCGCAAGTGGTAGAAGCAATCATAGTTTCAAATAAATCTACAGGCTTCCAAAGGGGGGACCTCCTCTCGGCCCCCTGATCTGATAAACTTCTGGCGATCATTCGGGACCTTTGCGTCAATTTCAAGGTGTCTCAGCGCCTGTTGCAAGTATTTCTGTAGCTAAAGAAAAATATTGCTCCGTGCTTTTAAACCACAACAGGAATGTAACAGCCCTCGGCTGCTGTTTTGGCGCCGATTAATAAAAACTATCCGTTTCTATCTAAAAAAAAAACACCTTGTGAAGGAGATCTACAGATTGGTTT
Source organism: Pinus taeda (assembly GCA_000404065.3). Classification (NCBI taxonomy): domain Eukaryota; kingdom Viridiplantae; phylum Streptophyta; class Pinopsida; order Pinales; family Pinaceae; genus Pinus; species Pinus taeda. Next base: position 28,512 of record APFE031368767.1, read on the forward strand.
GTAAGTCCTCCTCCCCGTGGAATGGGTCCTTTGATATCCTTGATGATTCATAAATTGATTCTCTCTCTATATGTGAAAAACTCAAACAATAGTGGAGAACTCAAAATGGGAGCTCAAGAAAAATGATGATAATGTTGACAATGATTATGATCATGGTGAAGAATAAATAGAAAACAACCCTCTTTTTTATAGCAAAGTATGGAGTTAATCTCGAAAATGGAGAATAATAAAATATTATTAACCAAATTCAGATCTAACCACTTGAAATACTTTATTATATTTATTGGAGAGGGAGAAGATATTTAAAATGGTTAAATACCTTTATTTAGAAATAATTAACAAATAAAATTATTTATTAATTATTTCGTCGGAATTAAGAAAGGTGTGAAATCAAAATAGTGATTTAATCATTATTCTAATAACATAAATAAGGAAATTTAAATAAATAGTGATCTATTTAAAAAGTCCTAAAGGATTAGCAAAATGTGACGAGGAATAATTACTAAATAATGATTTAATAATTGTTCCTAGAGAAAATTAAATAAATAATGATTTATCTAATTATTTTAATGGGTTTTTTTATTTAAATTAGAAAATAATTTAATAAAAGTGGTTTACTAAATTATTTTCCACAGTGAAAGTGATTTTACTATGGCAAAATTAAATCTACAAGGTTTATTTCGATCCACCTATTTAGAAATGGCTAGGTGATCATTTTTTGGTGATAACATTGATGACATGGACTTGCTTTACGGTGACATGGATACCATTATGTTTGTTCTTTATCATCATCTACTCGTGGTGCTTTCACCCTCCGAAGGGTCTTCAGTCTTGGAGTCTTCATGGTACTTTGATCATCAAGTTTTAGGTGCGTTCTTGGTTCTTCTTGTGCTTCCTATATTTATCCTCTTTACCTGATCTTATTTGTGTGTGCTTGCTATGAGGTCCCTAGAATACATGTTTCTAAAGCCACTCATGACGAGCAACCATCAGTCTGAAAATCTCCTACTCTACCATGTTTTAGGCAGATTTTGCTCTTGATGCCTTTTTGTGTGTGCCTAAGATAGCCAATGGAGCTACATGGCACAAGGGCGCACTTCAAGAGATTGAAGGGTTGAGAAGGAGGAGCTTCAAGGCTTTCGAGATGCGCTCATGCCCCATAAAAAGCAAGGCAATCAAGGCGGGGCGCATGTCGTAAGTTTGAAGGACGAAGGGAAAAGCTTCAGGCTTCCGAAGTGCGCTATACGCTCAAGGGAGACAGGGAGGGCGCAAGGCGCACTCCTGAAGACTGAAGGCTGAAGCTTCGGGGTGTGCTCATGCACTCAAGGAGGGCGCAGGGTGCACTCCTAAAGGCTGAATGTTAGAGCTTTATGTCTTGAATGTGCGACAGTGCACTCAATTAGTTCAGAAGGGTACATGGTGCATAGGGGAAGGTTTCAGGGCTGATCTTCATGTCTTCAAGATGCACTAGTATGCTCAAGGAGGCACACTTCCTCGAGTTGAAGAAGTGCGCTCTAGGAAGACTTAGTCATTCTTGGAGGGCACGGTTCAGAATACTGAAGGGGATTCATGCTTTCGAAGTGCACCTAGCTCTCAGGGAGCACGCGGGGCACACTTCTGAACAATAAAGGGTCTCTCATCAAGGCTTTAGAGTGCACTCATGCGCTCTTAGCCTTTGTTACACTGAAATTTGTCACCATGACTATTTGCAGTTAATATGGCTCCATCAATAGTCATATTGTCCTCCTTGTCAAGCCTCATACCTCTGCTCTTCATGTCAAACTTCAAAAAGAGAGAAAGTCACTTAAAACATGTTTATCTCTGGGTACGCAGGTTCTCTCTACCTTGCCTGCGTGTACGCACTCCAAACACACTGTGCCTGCGCACTTGTACGCTCTGTAAGCGAAAGGATGGGTGCGTACCCCTGTAAAGGTCAAAAGGCACGAGTTTCGTCTTTAAAAAGTTACTTGTGGTCACTTCTAGAGCCTTCTAGAAGAGTGTTTGACGTGTATTGAGCGCCTCCAGATGGTTCATGCATCCCTATGATAGAGGAACTTATCCCATCAAGAGAGGAGCTACCCCATCCAAAAGAGGAAGTATCCCATTGATGTTGGAACTGAATAACTTCCTCTAGAATACTATAAATACAGGCATTGGGCCAGAGGAGGGGAGGTTGAAAGCTGAACATTCTAAAGGGTAAATGCTGCTGGAATTAGGACTTCCATTGTTTACTTGTGAGGAGAGATCACTATCCTTCCTTGTTGCCATATTGGGAGTGGGTGAGCTTGTCAAAGTAGAGGAAATCTCTTGCTGGACCCTGGGAGGAGCTTGCACAACACCAAGGCTCAGGTTGTAATGGTTCCTTTGATTATTTAATAAAAATAAGTCCATTCTTCTCAATGATTTGTTAATGAATTATTTCATGTATTCCTTGGTCAATATGATAGATATGCTTTATTTTATGATGAATATTCAGATGCTATGTAATCGTTTGCTTTGTCAGTGTATGCAGGTCTGAAAGTGAAGGAGGAGCTCATCTGGATCAGCAAGGCTGGACTGCTACAACAAGCATGGGACCTAAGGTAAGATCGAAAACATTTGAATTCTCATAGAATGATGTGTATCTAGAGAAGGATAGCTCTTGTTTGGTTTGTTTGTCATTAGAGAGTCTTAGACTCCTAGGAAGTTTGGATTTGTCCGCAAATATAACTCATTCCGTGTGACAAATTGGCGACTCCTCCGCTGGGGAATCCATTGATGTGAATGATTTTTCCTTTATTTGATACTTTGATTTGAGAAACTCCGATTTCTTTCTAGTTTTTGACTGATTGACTGTGAATTTGGGTGGAATAGCTTAGGGTTGAGTTAGTTTGTATTTTTCTTGATTTTGAGAGCAGTACGCACCCTCTCAGTTAGACACAGTGCGTACCTGTACGCACTGTCTCTTTGTACACAGAGCGTGGACGCACCTGGTCAAACAGGCTGCCTGCGTACCCCTGTCAAAAGCCTAGAAAATTTCAATTTTTTCTTTTTTACCCATTAGATTTTGTTTATAGTTTATTTATTGCTGCCCAGATCCACTGGTTAACTGTCAGAAGCTTTCATCTTGGCTAATTTCATTGGCATTCCTGCTTTAAGCTTTTATCAATTGGG
>APFE031368776.1:0-16510 GCA_000404065.3 Pinus taeda
TTGCACTGTCTAGTCACTTGTAGTTGTGCTTTATCATTCAACCATCCTAATGGGTATGGTTTCTTGTGAGGTGTACTTACTAATCCCAATTTCTTTACAATTGCTTCAGAAATTAAATTTACTTATGAGCCACTATCAAACAAAGTATCAATCTTTTGATGTTTGGAAATAACTCGAATATGGAAAATCTCATGTCTTTTTCTCTCATTTTCTTCATCAATAGTAGAATGTGCAAAATTACTAGTAGATGCTTCAGAATTCTTACCTTTTATAACTATGGCTACAATGGTTGTTTCATCTCCTGATTCTGACCCCAAATCTTTCTGAATAGCTGTAGCAGTCTTCTTCTTCTTTCCCTCAAACTTCTTAGGTCTCAGCTCTGGATGTAGAATCGAATAGTGCTCATCATCATGCCCATCCTTCTTATAGTGAATGCATGAAGACTTGCTCTTCTGTGTAGTGTTAGCCTTCGTTGCTTTCCATTTCTGTTCTCTTTTCTCCTTATTCTTGCTTGCAGTGGGTTGGGATGATCTCCCAACTTCTTGATTTCCATTCTTTCCTCTAGCTTCTAGATGAGTAGCTTGAACAGATACCTCATCTATACTAGTGTGATTAAACATGAGGATAGTGTGCCTCATGTAGCTGTGTAGACCATCAATGTACTTCAACAGAGTCTTAGGTGAGTCTAATGAGATTCCTAGAATCAATGCTCTCTTCCTAAATTCTTGGGTGTAACCTTGTACACTTTTCCCTTTCAACTGTCAAAGAGTTTGCTAGCTCATCATGGCTTATTGCATGTAGGCCAATGGATAGAACTGCTTTTTGATTGTAGAAACAAATTCACTCCAGACAGAGAGAGTCTTACCATGTCTCTTCATGTTAGCTTGGGTCTTGCCTTCCCACCAAACCAAGGCAGTGCCTCCAAGGCGTAGGTTTGCCAGATGAATCTTGCTCTTGTCTGAATCAATACTCTGCACTCTGCAATAAACATCAATTTGTCTAATCCAATTGTCCAGTTTTTCTACATTCAACTCTCCATCCTATATAGGTAAATCAAATTTAACATCTATTTTAATCAAAGATGCCTTCTTTTTATGTTCAGGGCTATTAGGAGGTGTGAGAAAGCTTTCCTCTTTCCCTTTTCCTTTTGAGTGGTCATGGAGGAGAGACTCATCTTCTCCTCTGTCTTTTTTGGAGCCCAATGAATCTTCATCCTTATGTTTTCTAAAGTCCTTATACATTTCCTCTACCATGGACCTTATGGCTAGGAAACTATCTATGAATTGAGGGTCTGGCCCCACAGAACCTTCCTCTGACATTTTATTTTGAGGATAGACTCTCCAAATTTCAAGATTAGTTTCGACCAACTCTCCTTTTCCTAATTTGAGCTTTGATCAAGTTAGCATTCAACAACTAAATCTAGCACAAGCTTGTCTAACCTTAACAGCATAAAGCTCTGATACCACTTGATCTGAAAATCACTCGTGTGTGATCTCAGTTAATTAATGAATGTAGGTATTACAGACTCATGTGCTAATGTGTGTCTATGTTACCTTAGGCAACAGATCAATAAGATTGCAAAATACACAAACATTGGAAAACAGTAAGAGAAACATAGTAAGCAAATACAAGAGCACAAAAAATTAATAAGGAGTTCACCCAATCCTCTTGGGCTACATCTTCGGTCCAGATTTCAGTGGTGGCCTTCTTTTATTGTGTCTTTAAAACGGAGTTGTACAATGAGGAGCTCAATTCGAGTCTCCTGGAATAGATGATGCTTAGAAGGGTGGTTCTTGGATTCCCTAAGCCACTAGAGTGCACAAACTCCCCCTTACTAAGTCTTGACCTCAACTGGTCTGAATGGGATGAGCCCAATTTGGTACTCAGTTCCCGACATATATCCTCACAAGGATTGCTTGAACCTCTCAAGCCTTTTGTCTGCTCGATGCTGACTTAGCTCTGTAGGTCAACTTAGCTCTCTGTTCTCTGCTTCTGTCTCTTCTATCTCATTGTCTCTCTCTTCCTTTCTCACTGTCCTCTGTCTTTGTCTATTAGTGGCTTAAATGTAATGCGTCCCTCGACTGTTTGCTTCCTCTTCCGTCCCTTCGGATCGCCTGCTGCTATCCGCTTGGGATTCCCTGCCTCTGTGTCATCGCCACTGTGTAACGTTTCACAGGGAGGTGGCCACTTGTCTCTTCACGAATTGAGTGCTAGCTCTTCCTCAAACAGTTCAGTATTTTGGTTACTCTGTGAAATGATTCATTCACCAACTCAGCGGTCAAATCAAACTTCAAATTTCATATGCCGTAGCTTAATTCTCCCTTTGAATCTAGTTTCCCATCGGGCGCAATCTCCTTCGTTAGATTTGGGGCCTCCAGATCCTACGGTTATTGCTCTTATCGTGCGGTTGACTTGCTCGAACATTTGGCTGTGATGAGAGGTGGTTTTCTCTTTCATCCACTGGAAACGCGTCATGAAATGTATGGAATCACTTGTTCCCCTGCCAAATTCACTTACCGCCTGAAATGCCTCCGATATTCCACCGATTTTGGAGTGCGAGACCTGCATTTGGTTTTAGCGCTTTTCCCATGATTCTTTGGCTTCCTTGTGATTGTGCATTTGGGGATTTTCCTTCTCGAGGGGTTTTTCCCAGCGATACGTGATTCCGAAACGGCCTTAGAAATGCATCAGAAATAGCCTCTATTTTCTGATCTGGACTTCCTATTTTCTAGTTTGTGCCACTGCGCGGTCTCCATGGGCCTTGGTCAGTGTGTTTTGACCGAGGTCCTCGTTGTTCTTTGCTGGCTACAAATTGTCACTGTCCAGAGGTCTTTCCTGATAGCTCATTGTTCACAAGTTTTTGAAGTCTGTCATGATTTGATACAGTCTTAGAACTCTGATAATTTTCATGGATCCAATTCGGATCAATCACCAGCGGATGCGGCCCTCGAATAGCTTTGATACCATGTAGGAATTTACAGGGTAAGCTCCTCAGACAGAACACCAAAGGACACCACTCACAAACAGATCACAGATCAATACACCAGTATTGTTGACGTGGTTAAAACCATCAAAGAGGGAAACAGTCCATGGCCTGAGCCAATGTGGCGACTTTAGGCAATTTATTAATAAAAGTGAAAATTTACATAATCTTCTCTCATGAACAGTTACCCTACAGATGACCCTCCATGCTCTTTAAATAGAGATCATGGACCAATCAGGTGTTAAGCCACGGATCAAGTGTCAGTAATACTGGTGAGAGAATGAACCGTCGAATCACTACATATCGTGGTTGTCAAATTGTAAGTTACAAAAGTACATAGTAAAGAAACACATTTTACCTAACTCTACACTAGACCAAGTTATACTTAACTATTTCCTATGTATTGGAATATCCTAACAAGTAACACCTTTTAATACATTCATCATGTACCTTTGTAGATGGTAAACGAATTTATTAAGGAAGGGTCTCACTTTTTTTTCCCTTTGGAAAAATCATAATTTTATTCATAGGACAAAATTACATGTTGTAGATGCTAAAAATCATATGCATATGGTCTGTTCTTGTTTTCACAAAAAAATAAAAAAATAAAAAACTATTCTTTTCTCTCTTTCTTTTTTTTCCACCTTTCGCCAACCTCCAATGTTGGGAGTGGCAGTTACAGTGGATAGCTGATTTGTATTTATGGGAGGGTCTTTGTCAGAATCAAATCCTTCTGATCCATGAGTTCGCTTGTTGCCAGATATTTCCATTCCTATTAGTTGGGATTCTTGTTGCTGCAAAGGGTTGCTGGGGTCTTCCTCCTCCTTGAGTGTGTTGTTCTGGACCTTTTGGACATCCATTTCTACTTTATATTCTGTTGTTTCTACTTTTTCTACTTGTTCATCCAAGGGGGTTGTGTATTTCCATCCTTTTGGATTTTTTTGTTTCTTCTTGTTCCATTTGGGGATTTGTTTTGCTTGTGGGCAGGCACTATGGAGGTGGCCTGTTTGTAGACATCCATAACATTGGAAAGTTGTATTTTCGTAATCTATAGGTTGTGTCCACTGGGTATTATTGAAATTTAATGTAATGCTATTTGGTAGTCCCTGGCTAAGATCTACTTCAACGCAAATCCTGGAAAAAGTAAATATTCCCCTTGTAAGTCTGTCCCCGTCAATCTTAAGGAACTTTCCTAGGGAGTTCCCTATGGCTATTAAAATATTATGATGCCAGAAGTGTAATGGAAGGTTGTGTAACCTGACCCAAACTAGCATCATTGTTACTACCATTGTGTTGGCATCGAATTCTGAAAACCAGGGGTCATTAAGAGTCCTACATTGCCCCAGAACCATGGACCCTTATTGAGGATATGTTCCCTTTCCTGTACTATTCTGAATCTGACTATAAAAAACCCCTTGGGGCATAAGTATATTTCACAATTTGGTGACCATGCAACATATAGCCATTGGTGCAAAACATCAAATTTGGCCAAAAGCCATTAGTTTTGCATATAATTGCTTTGGAATAGAGCTCTGAGTACAAATCAGTTACCTCAGGCATTGCAATGGTGAGAGTAGGATTCTCAGATCATATGGAGTCATCTTGGTGGTGGCATGATAGTTAGTGTTATACCACCATTCATCTAGAGGTAACCACTGTACCCATAGATGTTGCTTTTCTGAAGTGAAACACCTAAGGTAGGTCTCCAGACATTTGTTGACTGCTTCAGTTTGACCATCAATTTGGGGATGTTAGGAAGTATTGAGTTGTAGTTGGGTACCTTGTAGCCTGAAGAGTTCCTGCCAAAAGTTACTGGTGAAGATCGGGTCATGATCAGACACAATGGAAGTGAGCATGCCATGCAATTTAAAGATCTGGTCCATGAAAGATTGAGCCACCAAAGCCGGTGTAAAAGGGTGGGGTAGGGCGCAAAAATGAGCATACTTAGAAAGTCTGTCCACAACCACCATGATGACTAACTTGTTGCCTGACTTTGGAAGACTTGTAATGAAGTCCATAGAAACTCCATCCAGATTGAGGTCGGGATGGGCAATGGTTGTAATGTGCTTGGGGATTTGACTGTTTCTCCTTTGTGGCACTAGCACATGTCACACTCAGCTACAAACTTAAGAATGTCCTTTTTCATGCCTTTCCAAAAGAATGAACGTCGAGTGTGAGCATAAGTCTTCTGAAAGCTTGAATGGCCTGCAGTGGGAGATGAGCGCAACTCTGTCAAAATGTGACTTTTGAGGGTGGATGTTGGTGATATCACTACTCTATCCTTGTAGTGAAGAATATCATCCTGCCAAGAGTAGCCCGTTGTGGAATTTGGATCCACTTGCAATTTATTAATGAGTTGGGAGAGCAAGGGATGTGAAAACCATTCCTTGCGAGCCTCTTCAATCCATTCTGGAATGGGAAGGGAGATTGCGAGCAGGGTGCTTTCCTCCTCAAATTGGCATGATAAAGCATCTTCTACGACATTTTCGTGCCCTTTCTTGTAAATTATCTCATAATCATATCCCAACATTTTGGCGAGCCATTTATTTTGTTGTGGCGAGGATAGGTGTTGCTCCAAAAAATATTTAAGGCTTTGATGGTCTGTGCGGATTTGGAAATGCCACCCCAATAAGTATGGTCGCCAGGTATCCACTCCATGTAAGATGGCTATCATCTCCTTCTCATAGGTAGATTGTCTCAAATTTGTCCCACTTAGTTGTTGGCTAGTGAAGGCCAAGGATTGACCTTCCTACATTAAGACCGCCCCAATACTCGTACCTAAAGCATCACATTCAATCACAAAAGTTTTGGTGAAGTCAGGTAGTGCTAATACGGGAGTGGAACTCATGGCATGTTTGAGAGCTATAAATTCCTGTTGCGCTTCATCATCCCAGAGAAATGAATTTTTCTTGAGAAGGTGAGTGAGGGGTCTAGCAATGCGACCATAATTGCGGACAAATTTGCAATAGTAGCCGGTGAGACCCAAAAATCCTCTCAAGCTCTTCAAGGTCTTTGGTTGAGGCCACTCCTGCATTGCCTGGATATTTTTGGGGTCCACCCTGACACCTTCACACCCCACAATGTGGCCCAAATACTAAACTTCTTCCATGCCAAAAGAGCACTTCGATATCTTGATAAATAATTTATGCTTTCGGAGCAGTTGCAAGAGCAGATCTACATGCTGGAGATGTGTTGCCCAGGTGTGACTGTAGATGAGGATGTCATCAAAGCAAACAAGGACAACTTTTATGAGATATGGTTTGAGCAGGTGGTTCATGAGGCTCTGAAAAGTGGATGGGGCATTACAAAGACCAAATGGCATGACCAGGAATTCATAATGGCCTTCATGAGTTCGGAAAGCAATCTTTGGAATGTCTACTTCTTTCATGTGAATTTGATGATAGCTCGAGCGAAGTTCGAGCTTAGTAAAGAATTGATCCCCATTTAGTTCATCCAGCAAATCATCGACAATCGGGATGGGAAATTTATCTTTGACCGTTAGCTTTTTGAGGGCCCTGAAGTTTGGACACATACGCCATTCCCCATCTTTCTTGAGCACCATGACCATAGGCAATGAGTAAGGACTAATGCTAGGACGAATGATGCATGCTTCCAAGAGTTCCTTGATGATTTTTTCAATTTCATTATTTTTGGTGAACAGATATCTATATGGGTGCACATTTGGTGGTTGTGCCCCTGGGACCAAAGTAATGCTATGATCATGTTCCCCTCTTGAGGGTGGAAGCTCATGAGGCTTGTCAAAGACCGACAGATGGTTGTTTAAGATCTGTTGCATCTCAGGATGAATATGAAGAGAAGTGGGTTTGAAGGCGTAGATGGCATTAAACTGGGCTATAACTCCATGGTGGCCCTTTTTTTAACAATTTTTCCATCCTATGCGAGTTGATGATAGAGGGAGCACCCGCCTGGAGTCCGCGGAGGGTATGTGTGTGGTTATTTTGCTTAAAGCTCATATATAACTACTGGAAATCCATTTTGATTGGACCAAGTGTGTGGAGCCATTCAACACCCAAGACAATGTCACACCCACCCATGTGTATGGCAAACATGTGGGTCTTTAATTTATAATCCCCCATTTGAAGTTTGACATTTTCACAACGGCCTTCACATTTCATTGTCCCCCCATCAGCAATTTGGAACTGGAAATTAGAGACTGCTCTGACAAAACAATGCACCGCTTCAACGACTCTTTGATGGATAAAGTTATGCGTGCTGCCACTATCAATCAAGACTACTACAAGGCGATGCTTAATAAAACCTCTGATTTTGAGAGTTTGGGGAGAAGAAATCCTTGCCAAAGCATGTAGCAAGATAACTGGTTCTTCAGGTGTAGCTGGGAGTGCATTGTCTGGCTGGTTGTCCTCATCTTCCTCCTCTGGTTCTGTTATCACTCAGGTTGTTCCCCAAAACTTGTGAGAAAAGGGAATACGGCTGAGGTAACCAGTAACCAATCTTTTAGATGTAGTTTCTAGCCAATCTGCATCTAGAGAGGGCTCTCTCTTTATAATTTAGCTTTGTTTTGAAGTATTTTAGGCTAGTTATGATGTACAGGGTTTTGTTTTGATTTTTGGATGATGATTTTCAATAAAACAGGGGTGGAAGTCTGAGAAGTTCAGTCCATTGGGCTATGGAGTCTATGAGTGTATACTGTTGGATATGGTTTTTCTTTGACAGAGGAGGCACTGCAAAGCAAGATAATTAGATCATGGAGCGATTTATAAACTGAAATTGGATGGACACGGAGGTCAGGGGGTGAAAGGAAATTAAGAGCCTTTCATCATGCTGGCAGAGGGAAAGTGAATGAATATTTCAGGGAGCAATTAAGAATTCCCTAAACATACTCAAGATGTAAGGACTAGGGGAACCAAGAGAAATAAAGAATTCCTGCTTCTGCTAGTTTCTGAAGAAAACATAAAAAATAGCAAAGATTGAACACAAAGTACAGTGAAGTAAGTTCTGGGTTATTCTTTTTCCCTGCTGTTAAGATTATGAACACAGATGATACATAAAAACACAAAAACTGTAAAACATAAGTTAAAAAGACTTATTGATCCATGAGGTAATTCAAGAATTCTGCAACATAGTCCACTGTCATCAATCCCACATCCAAAGAGTTCAGTTCATCAACAACACATTCCAGCTACCTTTTATTCAGAAGAGTTCTCAGAGTTACAGCACAGTTCCATAAGAGATATCACCAACCCAGAATACATCTCACGGGGAGGTATTTATACAAAAAAGGAGTTACAAAATATCTCATGGAAAAATATCCCGCAATAACTTCATTCATCTACTTTACAGGTGAAGTAAATGAGAGAAATGAATGCAGGAGTAAATGTTGGTGTGCTTGCTGTTTAGTTGGTCAGAGATATTTGACCTTTTGAATAGAGTAAGTCAGCTGGTAGCTGTCCCTTGATTTCGAGTTACTGCATTGTTGTTCCGGCTTGACTCCCTTTCTATGTTGTCTTCACCTTTATGATATGTGCCATGTGTTTTGCCATCGGATTAAATGCAGATGATAAAGAAAAATCAAAACTACCTAGGTAAGACCTCCAACATGCTCTGCCACCATTGATCTGTGGGCAACTGGTGTCTTTGCAATTTTATTAATGTTTCATCAGCTTCAATATACCTATAGAAGTTGGGTTGGACTTCAAAAAGATGATTTATCTCATGTTCGATATAGAACAAATTTTCCAACTTGTCATATAAGCTCTGTCCAGAGGGAGGTCCTATGTTTTCTAAAGTGCTTGATGATGCTGTGATCTGATTGGCAACATATGTATTTACCCGATGAGCATATTGTTCATGTGTCAACAGTCTTTGATTGCTGGTTAACAAATTGGGTAGACCCTTCTGCTGCAAGACTGTAAACTTCTCTGTGAAGGCATTTATTTCCATCTGCATTTCTTGGCACTTTCTTTCCAGATTCTGTATAAATTTCCTCATGGTTAGCACCTTTTTCACTGTCAAAATAGTGCCTATTCTGTCCCTGATCTCCAGAGCTACTAATTGTTCCCTGGTGTGAGTGTTCAAAAAATGAATTAGTCTATTGGCCTGCTCGGGCATGTTTCCAATGATGCTTTGGCCTTTTGAATCTCTACTTAGGCCCTTTCTATCAATTCAATTTGCTCATGGATCGTTTGAATTGATTGTCATTGATCAGTGATGGACTGGCCAATTTTGGTCCACAAAATTGTTTTAATTTCTGCCAAAGGTTTATGAAGGGTGAGATCTTTCTCCAAGAATTTCACCTTATTCTCTAAGGCCTTTACCTCTCTGGTTTTCTCTGCCACTGTTATCTTAGATTTGTCATAACTTACCTCTAACTTGGCCAGTTTTTCTTTGGCTTCCTTGAGCTCTGCCATTTGGAGTTCTAACTCCTTTATTGCCTTCATCATCTCTTCCATCTTCATGCTGGTATCTATATTGTTGTTGTTGTTGCCGTTGAAGCATCTGTGGCTGATGTACCTGTTGTTGATGCTGGGATAGTAGGAGGGATTGCTGCTGTGACCGTGGGAGGGGCAGTGGTAACTGTTGGAGCTGTTTCAGGTGGCTGGGAGGTCGACTCTCCCTGCTTCTCTTTCATTGCTTTCTCCAAGGCCTGCTCTATTTCTGCTAATCTCTCATTCATCCTCATTAGTAAACTCATCATGTCTTCCTCTTCTTTCTGCTGTGCAATTTCTGTAGTTTGTGGATGCATTCTAATTGGCAGTTTTAATTGTTTTTTGAGGGCTGCAATGTCCTCTTCCTTCTTCTTTATTAGTGCTTTGATGCCTTTTGCATCCTTGGGATTATGTCCCAGCTCAATGATAATTTCTTCCAAGGACTTAATCCTGTTATCCTTGGCTAAGGAGGAAGCTTTTTCCAATTCTAATTGGGCAGAGGTATTGTGCAATGAATTCTGCAATTTGTGAGCTAATAATGTCTTGTTTGCCAAGGTGGAGTACACCATTTCTCCAGTTTGTTTATGTAATTCAATCTGGTCCATTGGATGGATGTCTTTGGAAAGAACTTCCAGATTGGTCCTGATATAATCAGCAGCTGACTGTGGCTGCTACATTGTGGGCTTGAAGTGACTCAAGGTCATTTTTCCTTCTTGTATATCATATGTTGCCATTAACCTTTGTTGATTTGTGAGAGCCATTCTTAGCAATTGATTATAAAGTTGGATCCTTATTGGCTCATTTCTTGCCTTTATTTTAGTAAATTCTTTCTTTATGTCCGAGCCTTGCTTGATTTGCTGCTTGCCATGTGGCCTGGTAGATGAGACCTCCACATTGTGCTGTTCCTCTAGCTCTTGCTGGTATGAGCTAGCTGATGTATCCATCATTGGAGGAGACTGTTGTCCAGTCCTTCCCTCACCTCTCATGCTGCCTGTGGTTTCTTCTAAAAATTCCTCCTCAAAATAAGGATTTAACCTTTGCCTCTTTTCTCCTGGTGGTTCTGCTGATCCACTGGTAGGGGTACCCTCTTCTCTATCTCTCTTCTTACTCTTTTCCTCATTTTGAGGAGTTTGTAGTACTGGTACCTCTGGTGCCTTGGTTTGAGCTGGGGGGACTTGCCCTTGACCCTGTTCTTTGATGTGTCTGGTTGGTCTTCCATTGTTTCCTGTTCTGAATCTATTACCTGCTTGCCCTTCGTTGATGCTGCACTGGCCTTTTGTGAGGGTTGTTGAGAAGTCTCAGCAAAAGATGTATCACCTCCTATGTGCTGAGGCAGCTTGAAAGATACCTGTCCAAAAGAGTCCAGGTCAAGCGTTTTTTCAAGCCCTTTCATGGCATTTTCCAATTTCTCTTCCCCATTAATTACTTCAACTAATGTGCCTTCTATCCATTCTTGTTGATTAGCATATTGTTGAATCTCAGGGATATTGTGATGAACATAGGGTGCCAGGTTGTTTTTGACTTTTCTATAACTTATGAAATGACCGGGGTCATATGGTGCCCAATAAAAACTTTGTTTTAGCTTAAGTTTCTCCCCTAAGATCTTGTCAGCCTACTCCCAGGCTTCCCTTTTATTGAATATGAAAGGGCCCAATTGATTTCTTATTTTGAGTTGTGCCTTTTTCTTGGCCTCACAGAAATGGATTATGTCGGCATGGATGAACTGCCTGAAGTATTCTAGTGAAAACAGCCTCATGGGCACAAATTTGGGCAACTTGTAGGGGCACAATTCAGAGCCATAGATTCGGATTTCAGTGTGATTCTGGTAAAAGTACCAGTCACCTATGCTGTAGCTTTTGGAAAGCTGCAAAATTTTCTGCATTTCACCCGAAAGTCTATCTGGAGGACTTGTCATCAATAAAGAGGTGGCTGGATGTATGAACATATCAATAAATTCACAATAAGTATAAGGAGAGTAGTAAACATGGTGGAAGACTGAGGTCCAGAAAATTACAGACCTTCTCTCTCCTTTGCAATCCAATTTTCTGAGGGAAATTTGAAAACTATTTGGTTGATAGTACAACAACAAATGATATATGTATGATGTGTATTTAAATACTCTTTCTCTGTCCATGCTCATGAATTGTTCATGGATCTTATCAGCTATGTAAGTGGCATAATCATACTTGACAGCAGGGGGTTGTCTTGGAGTAAAAATAGACAAGAGAACTAAGGTGGTCTCATCAACATGCTCACTTGTTTTAAATCCTAAGATGTAGGATATCATGTTTATAATGAATCTTCCTGCCTCAGTGAACCAAATATCTAGATAAGGAGGTGGGCCTCTGTGCTGGCAATCTGGTCTCATAAACAATTGAGTCAATCTGGTTATCTCTAAACTGGGAAATTTGGCACCTTGGTCAAGCAAAAGTCCCAAGGAAAGAGGAGTAAGAGGTTGAGCTGGCTTGAAGTGCAACATCTCATTGATGGATTCAGGGGTGATATAAAAGAGGAAATTTCCAGAAGGGGACATGACTGCTCTTTGAGTGGGCTCATAATTTGCATGGCATTGGTGGATGAGGTCAGGGAATACATTCACTGAAGGGAGGTAGTACATGGGCATGTTGGACTCCCAAATGCCATAGACATCAACATTGTTCTTGTAGCTATTCCTAATTTCACAAAAAGCTTGGAGGTGAGGCTTGTCACCAGTTAAGTCATTAATCGGGAAATCCCTATCAGCTAGAGGTATCCACTCCAGTTCTTTGTGTGGAGCATTGAGAGGTGCAACATTCAGGGCCACAGGAGCCTCCATTGCTTAACTCTCTGTGATTTTTCAATTGGGAATTGGGGTCTGTGTAGCAAAAGTAGATAAAATAATGGCTCTGAGGATTTCCTTACGTAATGGCAGAATGAAGTTAATTCGAATTTTAATCTACTGGGTAAATCTCACAGTGAAAACGGAGTTTGCAAGGCTCCTTCAGTAAAATGGGCAAAAACAGTGGTAATAGTGCGCTCTTTGAGAGCAACTTGATGATTTGAGCTGGAATTTGGGCGCGTTCTTGGAAGATTTGCAGAGGAAAGTTAAAACAGGGGCTTGGGAACCAGATTTTAGGCAGATCCCTGTGTTTACAATCGGCTCGCTGTATTTTAAGCTACAGAGGTTGAGATTTTTGCAAAAAATGGGAAAACAAGTATGGTTGGGGTGTATTTTTCAAGAATTATGGACTGAGTTTGCTCGAATTTTTGGCTCTACGAATGCAATTCAGAGAAAAACCAGAAATACACAGGGTTTGGAGATAAATGAAGTAAATACCTGTGTTTTTGCGACGCACCCAAGGGTAATTGGCTGGTTGGATGATGATTTGCAGAGCAGGATGCCGAACTGTAGTGGTCAGGGTGACGGATTGGAGCTTTGGTGGAAAATTCGTCATAGTTTACATGCATAGGTTCCGAAAACAACACACGGAAATGGACGAAAAACAATCACTTTCACAAGTTTTAACAAAAAACTTGGCTTTGTGGGCTTTTTGGCGCTTTTTTGTGATGATGTCATCATGACGTAAAAAAATTTCGTGTAGCGGGGTACGTAAGATGATGTGTCAGATGACGTGGCAGTTGAGTTGGCAGATGACGTGGGCACTGACATGGAGGTGACGTCAAAGGATGACGTCATCGGGGTCTCAGTGAGGGAGGTAAATGGCATCCCTCAGACCACTTTTGGGGTAGAGGTGGTTTCGGGCGGAGGGGACGCAATGACCCTGGGCGGGCGACATGTGTCCCGTGGTATGACAGTGAAACCACTTTTCATCGCGCGGTAACTTTCGGACACCGGAAGGGTTCCGATATCGATGCACACCATCCGATATTCAGGCCTTGATCCGATGATTAATGTTTAATGGATCTGGCAGAGGTTTATGGCGCGGGGGTTGAGTAATAAATAGTGGATTAATTAGCATCAGGGCGAATTCCATTGGCTGTCGGGTGGATTAACAATTAATCACCCCAGCGTTAATCAAAGTTTAATATTCGCGTGCGGGGTGGGTTTTTCTGTATGGTTTGAAATATGGGTTGGTTATTTGTTTAACCAAATGTCACACAAATCCCGAGGGAGCGTGTGGAGGGTTGTTATTGGCCCCGGGTGGACCAATAACTCCTGAAAAAATTGAAATATGGCTATAACTTTATCCAAGGGGAGGGATATTAAAATATTTTGGGTTTTTTATGTATTTAGTATAATAGGGGCAGGGAAAACATTTATATAGGAATTATATAGTAAAGTTAACATGTTAATATGGCTTTATGAAGGGAAGCACTAAGTTGTAGAGTTAAGAACTTAGGCTTAGGGAAATGAGAGGGTTTTTATTAGCAGAGTTGAATAGTTTAGGTTTAGGATAGAATCAATATTTTACACAAGAAATGTGGCTTCTTTTCTTAAGTAAAAACAGAGTTTTCACTTAGTCTTTTTCTTGAAATGAAGTAAACTAAGCGTACTGAGTAGATCTCAGTGTCTTTGGAGGGAGGTTAGTGAGTGATTGATGTGAGGGAAATGAGGGGGAGTTAGACATGCACCATCTGATTTGTCACCACACCTTTCCATGGCATTCATAATATCCATAAAAGATGAATCATACTTGAGTAAAGATATCACTCATGCCACTGCTTCTGCAACATCAAAACTAGTTACCCGTCCTATTACACCTAACATTTTTTTTTCATTTTCATTGGGTGCATTTGAACTAGCAAACCCTGGTTCTCTTCTTTTCTTTTAGCTGCCCTCCTATCTAAGTCTACCCTTATCTCTTCCAAGGGCCCAGATTAAGTAGTTGGGCTCCTTTGCTTCTCTACCTATCTACTTATTTGCCAAGCTTGAACTGTTTGGACATACCTTTATTCTCTCTTCTAAGACAAGTAAATTGAAGTATGAACCTGGCCAAGATTAAGTTGTTTGGCCATTCATGAACTATGATAAGAGTCAAGCGACTGTACATAGCGAAATTCTTGAAAATATGGAACCTTTGCAGCATGGAAAGGATGAACATATTTGGCTCTTCTCGAGTCGATCATGAAAAATGAAACCTAGTGGTATAGGAACCTAACAGGTTCCTCAAATGGTAGGGTTTCCTCCAATGAACTGTGATCAGTAGCATCAATTTGAAAGAATTTGGGTTCCTAGCATTTATGCCTTGGGGAGTATTTCTCATCACATTAGTAACACAATCCTTGCTTTCTTCTTTCTACCATTTTCGCTGGTGACACCTTTTGAACCTTAAGTGTTTGGGTAGTGCTTGGAGCTTGGGTGGGGTGACCCTTGGCTGTGAAATTTGGACGAGTCGATTGGGCCACTAACGTGTGTTCTACTTCACGAGCTATCTTGCAAGCATCTAACCATGAGATTGGGTGTTGTAGTCAGACGTGGGATTGTATGGCATCTTTGAGACAACTGACAAAACATTCCAAGTAGAACTCATCTTGTAGACCTCCTATGTGGAAGGCTAGGGCTTCAAAGGCTGTAATATATTCTTGCACTATTCCTGTTTGTCAAAGCTTAGTAAGACGACCCAAAAAGTTATATTCATGGTCAAAGTGATCCAAAAGGGCTTTTGCGAATATCTACCAAGTCACGGGCCTTCCATAGCAACGTTCATGCCACTACCACCATTGCCATCTTTTGTGGTCCAAGTACATGTTGCCCACACTTAGCTTAGTCGCATCATCTCTAACGTGATTCAATGTGAAATATTGCTCCATTTGTGCTAGCCATGTGGCTAGACGAGAGCCATCAAATTTATACATGTTCAGCTTGGGTGGTCACGGCTGGGACTGTTGGTGGTTTCCATAGAAGTGAGAGAATGGCTAGACTCACCCTCAATGTTTTCATTAAAATCATATGCCTCCGATTGTTCCCCTACCTTGCCCTTTGTGAGAGTTGCCTATAAGTTTTGGATCTGCTTTGTTAATTCCTCCAACCTATGTTCAAGGGAGTCTATCTTCTCATTGGCCATAACTTGAGCTCTGGTTTGTACCATGCACCGATCCGGTGCACTTATCATTACTGTGAGAAAAAATTTGGGACCACTCGATGTTTTTGACACTGACAAGTGAATGGTACCACCTTGCTTAGCTTGTTGACCTAATTCTTATGGGCTAAGTCTCCTATAAGCGTCTTAGGAGTGTCTCACACTTTTTTTTTTTTAACTCCGATAGGATTTTTACTCCGCGCTTAGGAATACTGCAGTAGCCGATTCCCTGAAAAGTTGCTTTTGCCCAATGTCCTGCAAGAATCCTACCCAGGTATAGGAGCCACACAAATAGTCAAATCTGTCGGCGAAGCCCTCAACTGCAGAGAGTAGAAACGTGGCAGTGATCAAACCCCTGCTGCTAGATCTGAATGGCAGATTTGACTATTGCGGCTGCTACCGAACCCAACTGCTAGATCTGAATGGTGGATCTGATAGATTTGATTGCCAGATTTGATAGATCTGAGTGGTGGAACTGATTGTTGCTACGGCGACCGAACCCAAACTGCTAGATTTGATCGGGCAAAGATGATGCGTGATCTAGAGAAAGACAAGGGAACTAGGGTCTCAAGGAGTGTCAGGCGCTACAGATTGCAATATACATAAGGGCCCGACAGTAGTACTCGGCCTAATCTTTCAGGGCACACACCAAGGAGGATCAACCGTACCCTTAGCCGTACAACTTGACTACCCTATCGTACGTGCGAGTAATCTCCCCGCATGTTGTTCTCGGTGTACTGTAGTAGCAAGACGGCTGACAATTTATCTATGGCGAGGTTTCAAGAGAGCCTAGAGGGCTTCCGATATACCTAGAGGGTACTTGGAAGACAGTCCGTGCATGGTTCTGTCTAATGCACTACTACTCGAAGGGGTACCCACAAGGGTTACAAGGGAGTCCAACAAGTGTGAACACCTCTTGTATTTCCTGCGTGCATGCCTCCCCAAATCTGTAGGTTTATGCGCTCAGCGACAGATCCCGTGGTTTAAAGACGCCGGAACATTTCTCTAGCCAAAAAAAAATATGCTAAAAATGGAGATCCCACCGGCCCTGGAAAGTGCTCTAATACCACTTGTTATGCTCTTGACCTGTGAGAAGATAC
>APFE031368776.1:19523-39008 GCA_000404065.3 Pinus taeda
GATATCATGTAGGTCAAGAGGAGACAAGAGAAAGCAAAGAGGGCCTTAGCTATATTTTGCCCTAAATTCACTCGAAGGCACCCCATAAAAGAATTTCCATTAAATGTTATATAGGTCTACTTAGTCTGTGAGGAAAACCATGCCACAAATAAGTGTCCTTGTTTTCCTAAGTTGAAAGTTGTATACCAAGGGGTGGAAGGTTGGGTGAAGCAACTCTATTTCATCAATCAAAGGAGGCCTCAAGGACCTCGGTCATACCAGCAGGTCATGCAAGGTAGATCATACTCTTAACAAAATGCACCCTTGCCACCTTGGTACTCTTACACTCATCCATCATGGTCCACACCTCCTTCTTGGCCTTATTCACCTCAGTATCCTCCCCAACCTGTCAATCAATCATTTCAGCCATATGCTTCCTCAACCATGTGCATAGACACATAGTGTGCATCAAACACATACAACCACATTGCATACCACACCATGAAATACATGCATCTACACCTGACATACAACACATACACTTACACCCAGTGTATACAATAGAATGCATCCATCTATACCCGATGTGAAGTACCACCCAATACATGTACCTACACAGAGTACCACACAATGAGTACACATGCCAGAATACCATGATACATGACGCACATACATAATACCACATGCCCTCAACACAACATGTATGACATGCACACAATACAACATGTGCACCAATACCATATGTACAACATATACACAGTACCACTTGTACATGGCACCACTTGCACATCGTGTGCACAAAATCACATGTACATGGTGCCACCTACACAACGTGTACACAATGCCACATGTACACTACACCATTGTACAATGTGTACACAATATCACATGTACACAATACCACACACACAATGTGTACGTGACACCATATGTACATATCATCACATGCATGACATGTACACAACACCGCATTCTCATGGAACCCTATGTACAACATGTACACAACACCACATGCTCACGCACCACTTGTACAATCATCCACACAACACCATATGTACATAGCACCATATGTACAACATGCACACAACACCATGTGTACATAGCACTGCATATCCAACATGTACATAGCATCATCCATACACAACATTTCATATCCAACATGCACAGAGCACCATATGCACACATGCTGCATATACATCATGAAGATAGTACAATATATATACAACACCCCATATGCAATATTCACACAACCATATTTGTGCCATCCTGTACATAACATTGCATAAAGAACATGTACACATGTTGTGTATACACAACACCACAAGTGAACACATCATAGATGCAACATGTACAACGTATACCATGTATGCACAACAATAGTACCACATCCAAAACCACACTGCCCTTACCAAGAAACCTTGCTTCTGGTATCTCATACATGCTTATCCTAGCATGTTGGGGACCACACTGCTTTAACTTGGCTGATGTATCCTTCAACATTACTTGTCATAACATAAATATAGGAACAATACAAATATCCAATACCAAATCATATCCACATGATACTGACCTCGTATATTTGTCGTGAATACTCTTCCCAATGGATTCTTCATAGACTAGGAACCTCTTCATGTTGTTCTCCTGCATAGGCAAACATTCCTCCACAATAATGATCCCTGACAACCCTGTTAGATAGTAACATAGATACA
Source organism: Pinus taeda (assembly GCA_000404065.3). Lineage (NCBI taxonomy): Eukaryota > Viridiplantae > Streptophyta > Pinopsida > Pinales > Pinaceae > Pinus > Pinus taeda. The sequence goes on from APFE031368776.1 coordinate 21,212, forward strand.
TGGAAACATACATGCATATATAAACGTTAGTATAAAACAATCATGATCCTATGAGACAATAACATACATATATGCATACATAATCATTAGCATAAAACAATCATGGTCATGTCAGACAACGACATTCATACATATATATTCTGGCTATGTATATAAACATCACAAAATCATGATCATTATTAACATAATTACTAGATAACATAAGGTCTAGGTTAACAGAACTTCCTTATTTATGCAACACATGTGCAACAATGAGAACAATAGTTCCCAACATAACCAAGGCATATGATGCCTCAAATCCATTTACTTTACCTTTTATTGTTACCTTCTCATGACTATACTGCTACCGTCCATTTGCCACAATGGACCTAGCCAGTCCAATCGACTACCATAGCCTTACCTTCTGCTGCGCTTACTCATGCACAAAGCTTCATCTAATTCTTACATTACCTTTTGAGTACCACACAACTCTCCTCAAAATACATTAACTTTCCTCTTTCTCAACCAATTCCCCAAACTTAAAACAATAAAAGAGAAGACAAGAAAAAACCCAAGAAGAAGACCACGAAAACCCATAACGATATGATACTACAAAAAAGTGGCAAGGCCTTGCACTAGAAATATACAAAACCACAAATCAAGCTCAAAATACACAAAGCACAAGACTAACACCATGACACAATCCCCATGGTTCCCAGTGCATCCAAGGGAAAGCTCAACTTGAGCCTTCTTCATGATTCATAGAAATCTCTCTTGCCATGCGACTCCCTACATTAAATTGTCATTAACACATAACTTTTAGTGCATAAATAAACATAACAATACACTAGTTACCTCATCTTTTTGTGCCAAGAACGTTGCTTGCAGTTGAACACATCCATGCCATCTCTCAAGGGACTCCAATCCTTTAGTAGATCTACCTATAACTAAAGACTAACTAATATACCTATCAAGTACATGTTCATGAATATGGCATGTATCCTCATAATGTCATATAAGATTAAGTTAATAAGACTTCATGTAGGCAAAGTACTCATTTGTTTGGAATTAGGGGTTTTCCAAACATAGCCAAAGGAATTATTAAACAATTCCTTTCTTTTACCCTTTTACCTTGTTGCAATTGAGGCTTACTAGTACTGTCGCATCATCCAATTTTTAGTTATATAAACACATCAAATATTACTGTGTCATGCTAATACCAAGCATGTTACCCTGCAACTGCTCACACATGCCAACCACATGTTCCAAATATCAAGACAATCATGTCTATTAATTTGAAATCAACTATTACTAAGACTAACAATCATGTCATAATCCATAGTCAACTCATAGTCATCAGTCATAATGCTACAACTATCACCTACTATACTCAAGTACATATCAACTATCTCAACACAGATATTTTAATACAATCATCTTGAAACAAGATAATCGGAACACATACTCATATTATGCATTCATCAAACATTCAACTAACTTGCAAACATACCATTTTAAATAAATCAACTAGACACTAAACATTCAAACACCAAATAGATGTTAGAGCCAAACAGTCAAGCACCAAGTATAATACATAAGCAAACTCATACCTTAGTGTACCTCAGGGGAGGTTGTCTTGTCTGCATAATCAATCTAGTTAGCACGATATAACTTCACAACATATCAATTCAAACATAAATCATGATATCCATAACAGTAACTAACTAATATGTTCACATCATAAGCTCATAAGCATTTGTAGTTCATGCATAACAATCACATATGTATGATCAATATAGATTAGTACGACACCATATCAAAATATGTCGGCTCATACCTGAATATTGCAACCATAACCACATGCATAGGTCAAACTAGGTTAACACAATACATATAACATCAAGATATTCAATGCAATGGACATAACCATCACTCATATGACCAATCCAAATTACAACATCAAGGTCTCAATGAAATAACTCTAATCATCAAGTTAATAGCATATAACAACAATAACCTATATATCATGCTCATTAAGAACATAAAACTGAATCATCAAGCTAACTACCATTTAACAATCAACAAGTTAACCTATAACATACTCATTAGCAACATATAGCATAATCATAAGGTTATCTAATATAAAACAACAATAGCAATGCATACAACTACAGGTTAATATCATTCTTGACTACCGACACATGCACATAATTACATTAATCAACCAACATCTATCATGAATGTAACCATAACATCAAATACATGTTCATAAACCTAATGTATATAACCCTAATAAATATAACAATCCTTAACCTACATACTTGCATGCCAAACATGCAAACCAGTATAACGATCTACTCTTACCCTAAAGTCCAATGTTGCAACCTCATTATGATGATCTGCATCTGCTGGTCTATCTCATTCAATGTATTAGCATCATAACATACCAATAGAACCATGATGACCTAAATTGTTTACAATAACTTCACAAGGCATGTTGGACCTTCTATACATGCATAATCATAACCAAGACCATACACGCATAACAAATGCATATACACACATTAAAAATGAGTGCCAAACCATATACTCATCATTCTAGCTGGAATCCAATCATCAATGCATGGCCATATCAACCACACAACCCATGACCTCATGGATGATAACAAACATTACTCCATTGTACACATTGCCACATGCAACCAACAATATGCATAATCAATGCCAAGTCAACTACACCTATGTATAAACGCATGTAGTCGAACATAACTGATCAGTTCTTGCAATCAGCCTACAAGACTGATACATGTAATCAAAATATTAAAAAAAATTAATCTAACATACAAGGATGTAAGTAGGTGACATGAATTCAACATGTAAGAGACATAATCCATACACAACCAGTCACATAATCATGACCAACACATTTCACAAAATCAACATCAAGTTCTCCATAACAACGATACTATGACCATAATCAATCATCAAGCCAATGCAACAAGCACATGAAATGCAAGTGTAAGAGACACACATGCAACTGACATGCATGCATTACCAACACCTTCAACCCATCCAGTTTGATAGTTGAACCATGCTCTGATACCACTTTGTAACACCCTCCTCCCACATCTACCCAAACAACCAGCCAGTCGGGGTAAACATGTGATGAGAGGCCACTATGATAAGATTCAACCTCCTTAGTGACTTTAAGGAAATGGAATCAATGGAACATCACATACAGTCTTCCAACTTCATCCAAATAACCTTTAGGAGACAAGCCAACCACTCAGACTGCCTATCCATGGGTCCCACTACTGTTTGAGGGACTTAAGGGCAGGGTAACACTCCCTAGACACTGCCCAAGTGAGTTAGTTTCAGGACTAACGCTCCCCAGACACTGCCCAGGTGCTTTATAACGCTTCCTAGACACTGCCCAGGCGAGTTAGTCTCAACACTAATGATAGCATTGCAGAATTTAAGCCACCTTTTTCGACCCAAAGCTCAAGACACTACCTAGAATGGAATGAACATTTAGAATTGGTAAGGATACAAGGTAAAAAGGATACAAAAGCAATAATATGAACAAAATCATAACCAGACCCTACTAGCCATGACAGAAATTTTGTCAAACATATCATCAACATGTAACCTACATGTGTAAATAACAGAATTAAGAGTAGGGATCTCATACTTATCTGAGAGTCGCTATGAACCATTATTTCCTCATGTCTTTTTCTGCCTTATCACTTATTAGGTCATAAATACAATATCCATTCAAACACAAGTAAAAACATGCTGCAATGAAGCCTGTTGTAGCTGCTTGATCCTTGCTTCCTCTTGCCTTCTTTTCCTTTCTTGTTCCAATGCCAAAGTGCTCTAAGAAAACTCTAAGTGACCAGGATTATGAGAGAGAGAGAGAGAGAGAGAGAGAATAATGAGAGAGCTCCAAAGCTAAAATGACCAAATCTTGCCACTGATCCTCAGAAAACTTTTATTAATAAGGCCTCTATTTTCTTCATTTTCCATTATTTTCCTTCAATTTCCTCCTCACATGAAACATGTGACCTTTCACCTTCCTTTTCTCCTAATTTCCATTATTTATGAATATAATTGAAATTAGGAGAAAAGGAAGGTGAAAGGTCACATGTTTTATGTGAGGAGGAAATTGAAGGAAAATAATGGAAAATGAAGAAAATAGAGGCCTGATTAATAAAAAGGCTTCTGAGGATCAGTGGGAAAGACTTGGTCAGTTTAGCTTTGGAGATCTCTCATTATTCTCTCTCTCTCATACTCCTGGTCACTTAGAGTTTTCTTGGAGCACTTTGGCATTGGAGCAAGAAAGGAAAGGAAGCAAAGATCAAGCAGCTACAACAAGCTTCACTATAGGGATCAACTTGCATGTGTATTTTCCTTGATATATTTTGCATGCATGGGATTGCATGTGTTTATTTTCTACCATGGCATGGGTTTTTCCAGGTGTGACAGTATTCTTAGCCTAGCCTTGCCATTTCTTGATAGCTTTGATGAGATGGGTTCTCTCATGTGCTTTGTGGGGGACAATAGGATTGGATTCGAAGTTGAGTGGGGTGGATCTCTGAATTGACAAACATGTGGTGGTAGTGGTCCCTGAACCAAACTGAGGATGCACAAAGCCATTGGCCTAGTAACCCCTGAACCAGACTGTGAGTTGCGGTAAAGCCAGATTGTGTGCCTTGGTGGGCCTAGGAATCCTTGCCGATGAATGGCGAGATATACGGTAAAGCCAAGAGGTGGATTTTCTCTCCATTGGGCCTAGTGATTTTGGGATGGAATGCATAATAAAGCCTAGAGAGTATGTCTCAGTGTAGGGCCTAGTGATCCCTGGATCAGACTGTGGATGCACGACAAAGCTTGAGAGACTAGGAGGCACTCAAATTCCTCACGGTGTCGGCGGAGAACTCTAATGGCATCCACATTGATTGGTGTTTTTGATGTGTTCTATGAGTCCCACATTCATGTTTGGAATATGGCACGAGGGTGATTGGCTGAAGAGAAACTTGGCTCAGCCAATCTATGGTCAGGTGTAACGTGGTAGTTGCATTGCCGATTGGTTTATTACATTTATTAATGAGAAATTCATTCCCTTGATTTTAATGTACAAATGTACTAATATATATATGGATTTTGATGGTTGATATGTCCATTGTATTTATGTTTCTATTATGCTGTTTATATGTACATTTTATGGCATCGGCTATGTTTGGCTCTCAGCATGTTTTTTCTTGTGTTTGAATGGATATCGTATTTATGACCTAATAAGTGATAAGGCAGCAAAAGACATGAGGAAACAATGGTCCATAGCGAATCTCAGATAAGTATGAGATCCCTACTCTTAATTCTGTTATTTACAACTATAGGTTACATGTTGATGATATGTTTGACAAAATGCCTGTCATGGCTAGTAGGGTTTGGTTATGATTCTTTTCATATTATTGATTTTGTATCCTTGTTACCTTGTATCCTTACCAATTCTAAATGATCATTCCATTCTGGGTAGTGTCCTAGGCTTTGGGCTGAAAAATGTGGCTCAAATCCTGGAATGCTAGCATTAGTGTTGAGACTAACTCGCCTGGGTAGTGTCTGGGAAGCGTTATAAAGCACCTACGTAGTGTATGGGGAGCATTAGTCCTGAAACTAACTCGCTTGGGCAGTGTCTAGGGAGTGTTACCCTGTCCTTAAGTCCCTCAAATAGCAGTGGGACCAAGAGTTAGATAGTCTAAGTGGCTGACTTGTCTCCTGAAGGTTATTTGGATGAATTCGGATGATTGTGTGTGATGTTCCATCGATTCCATTTCCTTAAAGTCACCAAGGAGGTTGAATCTTATCATAGTGGCCTCTCGTCGCATGTTTACCCCAACTAGTCAGTTGCTTGAGTAGATGTGGGAGGAGGGTGTTACACTCAATCTTCTGGATCTTGGTGGTGGCCATAGTGGCACTAGGCTCCATGTCAATGATCTGCTACCCTTTGTCATTCCCCTTGTTAGGTTTTGACTCAGATTCAAAGCATGCATCATACTCAGAAACCTTCAGCTCAGCCACTGGTGACTGCTTGGCCTGACACTCTCCTGTGTTATGAGTGGAGCTCTTATGGAACTCACACCACTTTCTCATGTCCTTCTTTGTCTTCGTGGTGTTGTTCTTTTCTTGCGGCTTTGGTTGGTTATGCTAGGTTGCCTCGCCTTGGCTTTGCCCTTTGCTCTGTGGTTTGGGGTGCCTTTCCCTTGCTTCAGATTTACAGATCCAAAGTCTCACTTTTTCTATTTAAGATTTTGCTCAATCTTGACAGTGTATTGGTATGCCATGCCAAGCGAGAAGATGTACAACAACTCCATTTCATCTTATATGTACCTATGTAGGTAGCCGTGGTACGTGAGTACCAAAATTTTGTCAGAATCCTTGATACCCAACTTCGTGCGAAGGGTATGAAAAACATTGGTAAACTCTAGCACGTCGTGGTCCCTTCCCTATCGTAGTGTGGTACACTTTATGTATTAGTCCTCATAAGTTCTGACAGGGTAGTATTTCTCCTTAATGGTGTCTTGGAACAAATCCCAAGTGGGTGCGGCTGAAAATAGTGAGGGTGTACTTTTATCCTTCTGCTTGCAGTAGGTTTGCAACTAGTCCTTGACGTGGGGGTGGCTTTAAGAAGAGAAAAATTAAACTTTTCCCGGCTAGAAAAATCATGTAGAGAAAAATATCGTTCTAGCAGATTTAACCATTTATCTACAAAATCTGCATTTATCTGACCCTCAAATATGGGAACGTTAAAGTTAACTTGTACCTTAAAAGGTATGACGCTTCAAGAGTAGTTGTTGGAAGTAGATGCATCACCCCTAGGCAATTGATGAAGGATTTGGGAAAAGTTGTCCATCATCATGTTCATTTATCAATCAAGGGCTTCTTCGAGCAAGATTTTTATTGGATATCCTGCCCCCTCATCTTTCTTTTCTTCTTCTATGGGAGGCTATTAGGATTTGTGAGGCTAGTCTTGCAAAGGTTCAACCAGTTCAAGCCCTAACTCCTTATATCCCAACCTCGTTGGCGACATGCAAAGAAAAAGAGAGAAAAAGCAGACCGCTCTGATACCACTAATCCGAATTTAAATAGTAACGCAAAAAATTACATATATAACCATAAACACAAAGATGCAGTAGAAATAATACTTCATTTCCTTAATATCAAATATTGAAATATGCTTACAAATAGAATGGAAATCGGACTAGCTCGGGCGATGGTAACTTATCTCTGAGAAGAGATGTGGTGGCTACATGCCTCTGAACTATGTTACAATGATGCTCAAGGGCCTATTTATTATTGGAAAACATAAGAAAACCCTAAATAACGAAAACCCTAACCCCAGGAGATGTAACGACAAGAGTTTGTGGGCCCCATTGGGGTTAGTTGGGCAGCCAACTTCCTAGGCTCATAACTTGGACATATTCTCTCTATTTGGTGCGTACGATACCTTGTTGGAAAGGTCTCTCCAAGTACTACATTTTTTGTCACAAGGCCTTACTTATGGCTATGGGCCTACTGCGGACCTCAAAAAACACCATTTAGGGGGTCAAAATTGCTTCGAAAGTTCAGGACCCGAAAAATTGCTAAAAATAGTAAATGTTGAAATAAACAAGGAAACAAATGAAATTGACTGGAGGTCTAGGTGGGATAGGTTAGTGGCCAACAATATCCACCTGGAGCAATGCCAGAATGGCTCAGAAATCCTACAACACAGACCCACCCCTCCATTCTGTGAGAGGATGTCATCATTCATAACTCAAGTCTCGAACCTGATCTACACCTCTGCCATCCCCCATCATCTACAAGCCATGACTCCTTGTACCATGACTCGCTTGATTGATCTGCTCCATTAGCTAGTTGTGCACATTCTCTTGATTCTCAAGCTATTGGCTCAAATTGCGGTTAGGTGCAAGGTAGTCATGTTACATAGGTAGAGGAGAAAAAAGGTGAGGACACTATCAATTCTTCCTCCCTATTTCAAAATTGTTCACATCAAAACAATGACCTTCCATTCTTGAACAAATCTCAATCTTCTAATCTCGGTGAAACATCTTGTACAATTAATCCTTTTTATCAACCCCCAGTCTTGGGCAGTCATCATTCCCATGTTTCCATATGTTGTGACGAACACCCAAGCACACCCTGTGATCTTCCGTTTTCTCATGAAGACTCTAACACAGATCTAGAATGTACTCCAATCAAAGAAGGTGTTCATATCGAAACTTCCTCTTCACCTCACTTGCCCATGTCTCCTACCATTCACAACGCATCCACATGCGTCAAATATACTCCATGTTCTCTTTCTTGTTCATCTGATGAGATATCTCCTTAATTGACACAAGGAATTGAGGTTGTCCATGATGAAAACAGTCTAATCACAGAGTGTACTTCCCATTCCTCGTCATCTCTTCTCTTGCATGAAGATGACTCTTCAATTCAACTTGTTGAAGCTGAAAATTCTAGTGCAACATGTGACAGAGGTGGTTGTCATCCTGAGAGCAGTTTTGAAATCAACAACAACAACCACCCTCAAGCCATGCATGATCTGGTTCATGCTTCAAAATGTGATTCTGTAATTCTGGAAAGTTTCGGGACATGCCAGGGAGTTGAGGAACTTCAACATCCATTGATGGTCATGCCAGGACCTCATGACTTTGGTAAGCCCCGAGAACCCAATCAGATCTGGTTTCTCACACACAATTTGTCTATCTGCATGGCTGCACTCGTTGTGAATTCATGTATAAAGAATGTTTGGTATTTCGGATGTGATCTCTCAAATTTTCAAATTTTCACTTATTACCAAATTCACAAATCTATTACAACGTATCCATCTTCATGCACATCTCTTACATCAAACTCGGGTTGGGAGTGTCCATCCTTCATGAAATCATGGAATTCTGAAGTTGATCATCTCAAAGATTGTCTTTGTGCACAATCACACTTCTCGAATTTTCCCTCTCATGATAAGCTCTATGGTCTTCTTGCAAACCTTGCGCTGCAAATATTCCAGTCATATATAGATCACAGTGAACTTAGTTCAATTGTGCAGGGTGTTCGCAAGATTGTTCAAATTGGAAATTGGGAATCTAATGTCTCAACTGGCTCATCTGATCATTTCTCTATCTTGGGTGATTGTCATTCGGCTTATCATTTTCCCATCAGCATGTTTGATGATAGTTCCTTGGTGCACTCTGATCTTCATTGGTCACCATCTTTCTCTTCAGACTTCTATCAAGCAGGTGAGGCACTTCAACCTGCGCTAATGGTTATTGAAAGTCCTCATTGTCTTGGCATGACTGTTGAGAATGATTAGATTTATTTTTTCTCACAAGGTTCCCATTGTGATCCCATCTGTCAATTCAAAAATTCACCCTTTCATAGATCACGAGGTTGTCCAAACAACCATTATGAATCTTATGATCCAATCATTGAATGGATGCAACAATATTACATGGAAAGCCAAGTCGCAGGCAATATGCTTCAATCCTTCCTCGTGCTTGCTAAGAACCTCGATGCAAAGACACACTCACAAGAGGCTTCCAATATTTGTTGAATAATCGTATCCATCATAGAGGTAAGCACGTGTATTGGGTGGTTGTGACATATTTTTCTTCCCACATGAAGACCTTCCTTTCCGTGTTCAAGTTTCTCAAGTTTTTGTATTTTCTGTTGCACACTATTTTTTGTACGTTTTAATTGTTTGTATCTTTGTGGATGTAGGTCGAGAGCGACTATGGTGGCTTCATTGGAAATTTCATTTCATGTAACCTGGTCTATTTAGCAGTTAGAATAGGATTAGGATTAACTACATCTTAGTTTTCCTTTCCTTGCACTTGTTTTTCACTCATAGTACATCATGGTTTTGTTATTCTGGTTTTACATCATGTTTGCCTTGACCGTTTTACATTCTTTCTTTTTAGTTTTGTTTGCTTGTTGTGTATGCCTTTCCTCTCATCATGTTTTTCCATTCGTGTTGAGTTTTCTATTTGTTTTCACTACGCAAATAATTGTTGTGCTAGCACTATGTTCTAGTTTCTTAATGGTATGTGGAAGAAGTCAAAGAGTCTTGTGACACTACAGTGCTTGGCCAGTCCTGTGTCAGTCTTATTTTTTCTTGGCTGTAACTTTTGGTCGATGAAGTCTCGAAGGAAAATACGATCCGTTTGTATAGAAAGTTTCAATCGAACCATGAACCCATGTCCATTCTGGCAAAACTCACACCTATACTCAGTTTTATGCTTTGAGTGTTCAAGCTTATCCAACTCTTAGAAACATAGAAGGGGAAAATCTAAATGAGAAAATCTGAATCAGAGGTCTTATATGCTTCTTTGAAGGAAGAATCTCGCCAGCTCTCAATAATTCCGGATCCCTCTTCTACCTAAAAAAAAAATAAGTGCCTATGGACAGTTATCTTTCAAAAATAACAAGGCAAAAGAAGACAAAGGCTTCATGCGAAGAGAGGTGAAGAAGGAAACTCCACCGGGGTACTGTCTAGGCTCACTGGAAGTGGAACAATGCTTACGTTCCTGCATCACTTTTTCAGTGTACTATCCAGGCCTACTGACAATGGAGCAGTACTAGAGATGAAAAACTATACTCTGAAAATCTTAAGCTCACGAACCAAATTACCCTTCCCGATTTGAAACATTGTGATCTAGCTTAATTTTGTGTTGTGTTCGACTGAGTCAGTACAAGGCACACCATGTTTGTCCACAGGGTAAGTGGAGAAGACAAAGTGATTTACACATCGAATCAATACTCCCCGGAAGGCCAAGGCCCTGCATTGTAAATTAACTGAAACAGAGAAGCTGGTATTCAACCAATGCGTCGTGAAGTGTTGTAGTGGTTGAAACACCCTCCAAAATTTTGGCTTGCATCCAAATTTCAGAGCCTTCCTTGGTTTTTCCTTTGATGGTTGCAAACACTCGAGCTCAACCCATGGGCTCTTGTGAAGTATTTTTCACCTTTTTGGTTGTTTGACCAACAATAATCTTTTGGCATATGGATTGCTCTGTCATGCTTGCGATCTTGTTCTGGTGAGTTTGAAGGTTTGTCTTTGTGGGCATGAGTTTTCTTCACTCTATGAACATTGGTCGTACTCACACATAAATTTGTAAGCACAGTCGCGCAAGTGTCGTCACGGTCATCCGAAGGTCTATCTCAAGTGTCACACTTGTCACTCTTAGATTTAAGATATCTCACTAAGCACATGTTTTGTCTTGTTGGTATGTGTTGTCTTGTCATCAAGGTATGACAAGTGTGTGATCATAATGTCAAGTCCGCACAAGTTCACTTGTCTCTTGCACTTAGCCATTTTCCTCAAAATATTTCCGAATGGACAACCTCCTTCAACCAGAACCCAACTAATCTGCACTACATAGTCTCAGCCCTTAGTGACCCTGCTATGCTGTCCCGAACTGCGTAGTGCATGAGGTTGTCTTCCAGGTCAGCTGCACTACGCAAGCTCAGAAGTGAGCAGCATATCCTCCTCCCAGAACTAGGAGGAAATTACCTCCATGCCCAAACTAAACAACACATTTCTGAGGAACATTTATTAAGCCTCCCTCTAGTTTGTTGGAAACCTAAACTGCAATAAGACCCGGGGATACACTGCTCTCCAAAACTGCGCAGTTATGCCTAGTTGATTCCCCTGCTTCCTTCCCCTCAATGCCTTCAAAAATGACACATTCATGATCAGCAGGGCCCCTGCTACCTTGCTCTGCACTGTCTCCAAAAATTGTGTTGTCTTGTCTGGTAGGTCCTCTACTGGCTTGCTCTGCACTGCTCCTGAAAACTATGCAGTCCTAATCAGCACACCCTTTGTTGCCCTACTCTGCACTGTCTCTAGAAACTGTGTTGTCATGATGGGTAGGTCCTCTGCTGCTTGTCCCACATTGTCCCTCAAAATTGCACAGCCGTGACCAACAAGTCCTCTTATTGAAAATTGCATAGCCGTGACCAACAAGTCCCTCAAAATTGCACAGCCTAATCTACACTATTATTGAAAATTGCGCAGTCATGATCAACAGGTCCTCTGCTGCCCTACTTTGCACTATCTTCAAAAACTGTGAAGTCCTATCTAGCAGTCCCCCTATTTAAATTTCTCTACACTATTCCTCAGAACTACACAGTCATGATCAACAAGTCCCACCAGCCCTGTCATGCCTTGCTTTGGAAAACTAAGCAGAAATGCCTACCAGGTCCCTTGCAGCCCTATCTTGCTCTCCCTCCAGAAATTGTGCAGAAATGTCCCTCAGTGTCCCACCTTACAATTGTCACTAGTCCCTTCCTACGTAATTCTACCTCCCAGTGACCACTATGCAATTTTTCCTGATAGTGAAGACCAAGCTCTAGAATTCCACATCTCGGCCTGAGTTGTGCTCTGCGCAGTTTCAGTGTCTTGTCCTCGCTTCCGGTCACCTAGACCTGAACACGAAAAATAATGCATCATGATAGACTAGGATATTTTTGGATTTAATGTCGTCCCGTCATGAGTGAAATTGTAGGAACATGTACATTGATGGAACATGGCAAGATGGAAAATGAGATGAAGAAGGAGCGCATGCTAGAAGACTTGCTTGCAGTTGGATGGACGTACATAGCAGCAAGCAAAGGAACACATGCACTTAACCATCATGCAATACCAAGACCATCGAAGACCCTAAAACACTTAGCCATGAGGAGGTGAAGACACAACACACCGAGAGCACATCCATCACTCAACATCATAGCAACTTGACATGGACATCACAGTTAGTTAGTACATGTCAACATTTTCATGTCGAGTTGTGTCATGAGTTGTCTTGTCCACATCACTACTATGGGTCATACTTGTTGTAATCAAATGTAATGTAAAGTGAAAGTCCAATGGATGCACAAATGAAGTTGAAGAGTCGTGTCAGTTGAAAAATCATAGGAAGTTGAATAGTCATGAGGGAAGTCCAAGAGTCACAAGGGTCAAGAATCACCCTTGGCTATATATACCCCATCATTATATGAGCAAAGTACTTTTCACCTTGGCTCCTCCCACACCTTGAGAGTTTGTAGTATGTTCTTTGGGGAGCGAGAAGTGGCTCCAATGTCCCACTACTGGGGCTAGTGATGTATGGTGTATAGATGTGTCTTGGAGCTTTCGCTTAATTCAAAAACCTATTAAGGCCAACACATTTTCACGCATGTTTTTTATATGTTTGTAAGACTACTCTTTAAACATTTGTAACATATGTTTTCTTAACCTGTACTAATATAGTTGAACTACTTTGGTTATTTTAGTACTTACATTGTTGAGGATGTCTTGTATTGTTTATCACCATTGTGTCATCCTTATGGAATACTCCATGAGATAATAGACACACCACCTTTGTGTATTGGCTATCACCGCTACACATCCTTGTGGACTACCTTGCGGGATACTCAACAGACCATCTTTTTTATGGTTATAATGACCGTTAGATCCATGTGGGCTACTTTGTTGGGTAGTGTATGCGTTATCCGCTTCACCTCAGTTTTAATGACTACCACATTAGCTATGGATTACTCCGCCAAATGCTGGATAGACCCTTGTTGGTTCACGTATGTCTCTCCCTGGGTAGCACAACTAAGATAGTTGAACTACTGGTTATTTTAGTACTTACATTGTTGAGGATGTGTTGTGTTGTTTATCACCGTTGTCTCATCCTTATGGAATACTCTATGAGATAATAGACATAACACCTTTGTGTATTGTCTATCACCGCTATCACATCCTTGTGGACTACTTTGCGGGATACTCAACAAACCATCTTTTTTATGGTTATAATGACCATTAGATCCATGTGGGCTACTCTATTGGGTGGTGTATGCGTTGTCCCCTTCACCTCAGTTTTAATGACTACCACATTAGCTATGAACTACTCCGCCAGATGCTGGATAGACCCTTGTTGGTTCACGTGTGTCTCTGCCTGGGTGGAACTACTACCTCTCATCTAGATGCTTACTATTTTCACTCACTACATTATGGTTTTTAGTTGTCCCAAGTGCCAAATAGCAGTGAAATTTGAAGCCATCTTTCAAACCTCGGAAGCTCTCAAAGCTAAATCAATCCCTCTCCAATAGATAGTTCTCAGAATAATCTTTCGAATAGTATTTGGAGGTCAAAAAATGAACTTTTGGATCAGAAGTTAGAGCAGAATGAAGATACCCTTTGAAAGCCAGAAAACAAAAGAAAAGGGACCAAGGGGAGGCTCATTGCAATCACATTCCAGGGCTTTTCTGAAGTATCAGCAAAGGAAGATAGTGAAATTTGCAATCAGGTAATCGTTGATATCGCAAATCAGTTACCAGCGGGTCTAAGGCATGGCATATCGGCTTATCGTCGATTAGAGGTCCCGCATATCGGACTCCCCGCATAACAGAGGTTTGGGAGTGATATCACAAATCGGCGGTCAAGGGTCAATGTATAGTGCAAAGGATATCCAAATTGGCAATCGGCAAAGCCCACACATATTGCAATCGGTAGTCGGCATTTACAACGGATCACCCTTAAAGGGATTGTGAGAGAAATACGGCAATAGTACTAAATAGCCAAAATTCAGGCCTATAGTGATAAAGCGTTGGGAGGGGCCAAAAACCATTTCACAAAGGATTGTAGCGAAAAACCAAGGGCAAGCGAGCCCTTTTCTCTCTCCTCCAGGGGGCCATGTGGCGAAATACCACTGGTACCTATGAATCCACATGGAAGTTGATGTCATCATGACGTGGTAGTACAGAGATGATGGAAGTACGGAGGACACATGGCATGTTGATCTCAAATTTTCAGGGTCCTATGGGGGAATTTCCAGGTGATACATGTCACCACTCACAAAGTGACATGTGGCAGTGATGACATCACCAATCAAAAATCAACAATCGATGAGATAAGGCATCATTCCATAGTGAAACCTCTTATTGCAATCATGCGATAAAGGGGCTCTGATAAGGGGGCTAGCCCATGATCACATGGATGACCGAAGAACTAAGTGCTAAACACTAAAGGGGCCAATCCTGCAAATCGATGATCATAAGTGTCAATGAGAGATACCAAAGGCGAGCATTATAAACCACCGATATGCGAGATTCTATGCAACAAAGGAAAAAGACCCATGGAGGGGAGTCCAAAGGCGCTAGCGCCCGAGGACTAAGAACCTGGTCAAAGCCCCCGGTCACATGAAGCAAAAGGGGATAAAGTGGATTGAAATGCCCCATCCTATAAAGACTGTTTAATGGAAAAACCCAATGTGATAACTCCGCAACCAAGTAGTGTAGAACTTTAAAGGTGTGGTGGGTTGGAAGTTGTGGCATTTAAGAAGGGAGATGGAGCATTCAAACTCGGCATGGACTTACCCAAAAAGACCCCTTGTGACACCAAACTAGGGTCGATGTTGACAGAAGTAAACAAAGACTTGGAAGCTTGGGAGGACTTGATTATCCAACATGGTGCCCCATATAGGGGGAAGACAAAGTGTAGAAATTTTGAATAATATAACACTTATTCACAGATATTATCCTGATTATACACTATTTGTGGAATACATGCATAATACATAACCTCCTCTACATTGATCATCAATTTTGCGGAATTAAGAAACAATCGCATGCGCACATTGAAACATCAATCACACATATCAACACAATATATCACGGGGAAAGCATATAGCTGAAAATCCCCAACTATCTGTATATTATATTGATTGAGAACGTGTAACAATACATAGTACAATACTCCTCGCAAGTACTCAGTACTATCTCCACCTGTTACACACAAAATAGCTCAGATTTGAATCAATCACAGGTTCAAATCTCCTCCGCTGCTTGCCTTCCTCCACTGCGCAATCCTGCATGAGAATAGATGAGAATGGCTGATCCAAACTCGTATTTCCCTTGTGTTGCACTACGCAATCCTCATTGGCAATCTCAATCCACTAATTGTGCAAATCTCATGCACAACTATAGTCACAACTGACAGTTGTCTTTCCCTTTCACTCACCTCTAACACTTGTCTCCACTGAAATGTCCATGCACTGAGTTAACTGATGTATTCTTTAGTTGATTTATGAGTTAATAATTAGTGAATTAATTAATAATTAATTCACACCACTCATCAATAGTGTATTTGTCAGTTAGACTAAATACAACTAGTTCAGCTAAGTCAAACTGAACACAACTCCATCAACTCCTCATTCAACTCCACCAAACTCAATCACTTGAGTTCTAACTGAAGTCCTTCATGTAATAGCTCAACTAACCCATAGGAAAAGCGTATTTCCTTCTTGCAGTTGCATGTGCCACATCTGTAGCTTGAACTAAAGTGCTGCAAGAGGATAAGATAATGTTTATAGTCCAAATATTATTAAGAGCTAATAATATTCGACTATTCTATATTTAGACTCGCAGTCTAAAAATAGACTTCGCCCATATGTTTAAAAATAGAAGTCCATCTATTTTTAATAACCTGACCAATCATCCACAAATAGCATCCTGCAACTCATAGACCATGATCCATATGTCTAAAAATAGACTTTGCATCAAAAAATAGCCTGCGGAACCACTTAGTGAAGGCAACTTCTTTTCACTAAGCTCCATCATCTTGTTGCATTTTCAACACTCCCTCTCAACAAGATATGGATTATCTACAACCCCTATCCTGCCTCTGTGGTATTCGAATTTTCTCCTGGTGAGCGCCTTCGTCAAGATATCAGCATCCTGATCCTCCGTGGGAATATATGAAAGTAACACGATTCTACGTTGCACACAATCTCTGATATGATGGTACCTGATGTTTCTGTCCATTGGGCTCCCTGCCCAATCTGCATCCGTGAAGCCACATAGCTTCACCTCATCCTCCTGTTATCACAATAAATCACAGTAGGCTCCAAGTGTGACCCGAACAACCCAACCAAGATCTTCCTCATCCATATAGCCTCACATGCAGCCAAACTTGCTTCCATATACTCGGCCTCTGCTGAACTGAGTGCCACGGATATCTGCTTCCTGGTGTACCAAGAAACTGCTATCGACCCGATATTGAAGATCCCTCCAGATGTGCTCTTTCTATCCGTTGGGCTCCCTGCCCAATCTGCATCCGTGAAGCCACATAGCTTCACCTCATCCTCCTGTCTGTACCATAATCCGTATCCTGATGTGTACCAAGCACGAGGTGCTTGTTTTAACCCATACAACACTCTCTTGAGCCTGCACACATGTGACTCGCTGCTGAAGATCTCGAAACCTTCAGGCTGCTCTATGTACACCTCCTCCTCAATGACTCCATTGAGGAACGCAGTCTTCACATCCATCTAATGAATGTGCCACCCCATCTGCGCCGAGAGAGCAAGAATCGTCCGTATGGAAGAATACCTTGCGACATGTGCAAAGGTCTCCTCATAATAGATCCCCTCTATCTGTGAGAAGCCTCAGGCAACAAATCTTGCCTTGTACTTCTCCACACTCCCGTCAGCTGCCTACTTCACTTTGTAGATCCATCTCGAACCCACCACTGATTTCCCTCCTGGTCTTGAGACAATCTCCCATGCACTGTTTCTGACAATCAAATCATACTCTTCCACCATGGCATCTACCCATGCGGGATCCTCCATAGCTTCCTCGAAAGAGGATGGCTCGGTCATGACACATTTGCTCACAAGAGCCATGTATCCAGTGTACTGATCAGGTGACTGTCTCTGTCTGCACTGTGCTGTAGGTGGTCCTACAACCTTCTCTGCATCTTGAGCCAGTCGCTCAGCTT
>APFE031368778.1:0-25348 GCA_000404065.3 Pinus taeda
TTTATTTATTTTTTACTTTGAAAAGGTCATTTTGGTGCATTTTTATTATTTTTTAAACAGATATAAGTAATGTTTGCAGTTTTTGTGCAGAATATTGGGGTTTCAAGTGAAATTGATCATTTTCAACAAAAAACACATATGAGTCATGTTTAAGCTCTTTTCGGACTCGTAAAAAATGAAAAGATTGCTGAGTGTTTCTTTGTATACTCATTAAAACAGAATTACAAAGATGGTCTTTTACAGCTCTTTTCTGACCGTACAAACATGAAAAGATTACTGAACTTTTGTCATTTCAAGTTCGATATTGGTAATAAAACGACGCGTTTTCAGTCACTTTTTTACTTTTTCAAATTGAAGGCACTAAACATGAGAAGTACTCCTTGGTCGTAATGATCAAGCGGTTCTTTCAAGTATTATTTTATACTTTTTCGTGCTTGGGAGACACAAATTTACGAAAAAGGAAAACCGTGGAATTTTCTTAAGTTTTTCTTTTGACTCCCTAAAATTGAAAAACATCGAGTTTCTCCTATACTGGACTCGTTCAAATTTCACAGTAAAGGACCTGTTCAATTACAAACAAGAATGGACCACTCCTTCTTAGGGTTCGAATTTAAGCTAAGTTGGACTCATCCGAAGGATGAGCTTATAATCAAGCAAATGTTATCCTCCTTAAGCTTGTCAAAAATAAAGAGGTGCTTGCCAGAAATGGTGTGGGAAAATGAGAAAAATGAACCTGTTTGTTGTACTCTGTGTTTAAAAAACTTTCCATAACTCTTGAACATGACACTTTATCCACCTGGGTTCAGAAATCCTTTACCTAACAGTTAATCAAACCACTGTGAAATTCTTCAACCGGTTTCTGGGTATTAACTTCGGGTCAACTGTCACCAAGCCATCTGCTGTGTCGATACATGTTTAAGGGGTCTGTATAAATAAACCATTCACCTGCAAAATATTTGTCATCCGTCATTGACCATCCTTGAGTTAAGTTCTTGCTAGTTTTATTTCTTCAGACTTGATCTATGATTTCATGTTATGGGCTTGCCCATGATGGATCGCTTTCTATCCACTCTAACTCATTATCTAGAAAGATGATCTAGAAATCGTGAGTACCTTGGAATTTGCATGCCTCAATGGCAGGTTTCTCGCCTTTGACGACAGGTTGCATCATTGACCTTCGATCAATGGATTCCGTGACATGTTCGACATCGACTCATTCATTCATATCTCATGGACTGTACTGGGTATTTTGAAGGCCATTGACATTACTGGTGGTTCCTCTCACAGTCTACATCATTGACTGGTAATCAAGTGGTTTCTCCCATGTTCGACTTCGACACATCCATTCACATGGGTAGAATTGTACTGGTTCGGAAAGTAGAAATGAAGACCCTAGATCTAGTTTCCACCATCAGGCTACAAGGAATTTTGTTATCATTCTATAGTGGACTATTCATAAACAGATGGCTGCATCCATACTGTGTCCATGTATTCCTACTTGTGATGTAATACAAAATCATTCCTGTAACAGAACAATTTTTAGATAGTTCTTAGTCGGTTTTGAACTGAGTATCAAAATGCCTACCTCAGCGATGATATGTTCACACACACACACAGAATATATATATATATATATATATATATATATATATATTATATATATAATATATATATACTATATATATATATTGCATTGAATGTTTTTACAGGTTCGACCAGGGTATCCACAGGTAGATCCTTGAAATGATAAAGTCCTTCACTCTTCTTAGATGATCAAAAACCATCCTCAACTACTACAGACTTCGCACTTTAGGGGGCAATCTGTTACACAAAACATTGTCACCGTGACTTTCTACAATTTGTGTGAGTCCATCAATACTCATACATCCCTCTTTTGCAAGTCTTAAACCTCAGCTCTTCATTTCAAGCCTTGAAAATGGGAGAAAGACCTTAAAAATGTCTCAAACCTTGGTTTCGCACTTTCTCCTAGTATTTCCTGCGGTACCACACCTAATGGTCATGTTTCCTGCGAACCTGACCACTCTGTATATTTAGTGATGGTTGCGAACCCTTGTAAAAGTTAAAAAGGCATGCGTTCATTCTTAAAAACTTATCTTGGGTCACTTCTAGAAACTTCTAGAAGGAATATTACGCTGGCAAGTCTGCTCCACCTTGGTTCATCCATTCCATAACTAAGGGAGCTAACTCCATGATATGAGGTGCCTATCCCATTGAAGGAGGAACTTATCCCTTCAATGGTGGACCTGCAACTTCCTCCATTTGCACTATAAATTCATGCATTGGGTTAGTTTTAGAGGAGGTTGAAAGCTGAAGATTCTTAAGGGTAAATGCTGCTGAAAACTAGGTTTCCTTTTTGAGCTTGTGAGAGGAGATATCACATACCTTTCATGTCATTTGGGAAGTGAGTGAGGCTTTTCAAAGTAGAGGAGACCCCTGCTAGACCCTGGAAAGGAATTGTGTAGCATCAAGGCAAAGATTGTAAAGTTATTTTATTCATTAAGTTAATACAATCAAGTTTATTTTTCTTAATGAATTGTCTCTAATGGTTTGTTTTATGAGCTCCTTGATCTTCATAATGAACATTTTTTGTTATACACAGGTATGCTTTGATGTCTGCTTGTTTGTGTATGCAGGTTATTGAACGGGAACTGCTTGAAGCTATTAGGGTAAAACTACCTCAAACAAGCGTTGGACCGAGGTTAGGATCTTTTACACTTCATAGTCTTCATTATTGAATTGAAACATGTTTAGAGAGAAATAGGTTTGCTTGTTCTCTTTGTTGCTAGATATCATTGGATACTAGGGAGATCGGTCTTGTCTGCAAGAACGATTCATCCGGCCGATAGGGTGACAAGTGTTGAAATAAAGTGAGTCTCATACTCAGCTTTTCCATCCTGCAACTTGCATTCCCTTAACAAAGAAATGCATTCAATCAAAAGACGTGCAACTTTAATTGGATAAGAATTCTAACCCTTTCTTACCAATCCATTTCAAAGGCGCTTCCTTTAACTGCACATTGATATCCACATGTGTATCATCTTGACACATCTCAATGATGGAAACTTCCTTCCCCTTCTTGCCATACTCTTTCTCCAATTTCTTCAACTTTCGTGGAAGCATTGTCGGATTCAGAGTCCAACACCTTTCAGCGTTATGTCCTTGCTTATGGCAATAAGTGCAACACATGTTCATCTTCTTGATAGCATGATTTGCATTGCTCAATGGAACTTTGTCTTCTTGCCTCCTTTCCTTCAAAGGTTTCCTGTATGTTGCCATTCTTTTCCAACATCTAGAAATACTATGGTTAACCAAACCACAAAAATAACATGCAATTCTTTTCCAATGCTTGTGTGGAAATTTTCCATGCTTTACATGATCAACAAAAGTGTGATGGAAATCATATTTATACCTTTTTCTTTCACCTTCAATACCTTCATAAGGAGGTGAGTCGAAAGAAGAAGAAGCTGCCTTTGGAATGCTATCAATCTCGTCAATGGTTTTAGAGCTTTCACCACATCCTAGTTCAAGTGCATTCTTATGCACACCTTCTTCTTGCAAAGCATGTTTCAAACTATTGCATTCCTCAAGGATGCAACCTTTACAACCTTGAGATAGAGAACCTGAAATGAAACTCCTTCTAGGAACTATTTCAATTTCCTTCATGGCTGGTTTGAAAGTTTATCCATAAGATTGTCCATACCCAAGACCCAAATTCTTAGGCCTTACCTCAACCATTATTGGCTCAATTATACCCTATACATGTTTTCCCAATCATTTTCCTTCATATCCCATTTTGGACATCAACTTGGACCCTATGCCTCTGGTATGTTTCTCAAAAGAACCAACATAAACATTCTTATAAGAATTTGAAGACAAACTAAAATTGTCTACCTCTTCTTGAAGCCGATACTTGGCTAAGGCTTCTTTGGCAACAAAGATTTGTGTCTCCAACTCATGCATCCTTTCCCAATTCATATTTGCAATATGAAGTCGGCCTTCCATTTCCTGCAATTGGTCAGAAAGCAACTGCTTCTCTTCCCTCATGGAATTCAACTACTCTTGAAGTCTAGAGCTCTTTCTTTCATCCTCATACAGTTCTCTCATCATATTCATCACGATGAAAAATTCTTGCTTCAAGCCTTCATCAAAGAATATTTTGAAGGAGGATGATTTTGAGAAGTCACTTATGGAAGTTGTCATTATAAAAATGAACAAAAGAGCTTCAGCAAACTCAAACAACAAGTAGTTTGCAGAATAATAAAGCAGTGAATATTCAACACTGCTTAAGACACCTTTCAAGTTACACAATCAAGCTAGTGATGTCAATCAAGCAAACCTACTGATTCGATACCATCTTGATCTGAAAATGGAATGTACTTGTTTAAGGGTGCAAGGTATCCATTTCCCATAATTTCAAATGTGAGTTATACACTCCAAGTGACCTCTGAAAATGTGAAAACTTCTTATTTATTATACATAGATAGACTATAGGGGCGTTCACCAGACATGTCACCTCTAAAAAGAGGATGATTTCCAGAGGCTACCTGGCCCTCTACAGGCTCTGCCTAAAGAAATAATGAAGTAAACACTTAGAAGTCTTTGACATACACATACTTGAAGTTTGATGTCTTGCGGAATAAGACAAATAACGTTCTGCAGCTGAATACATGATTATGTGTGTATGAAAGTTATATATATTTATTGTTTAACACTTTATGTCAGTTTTGTTCAGTATGTCATCTTCAGCAAATAAAGACATCAAAATGATAAAGTAGTTCACCCCTTCTGGGCTACATTTGTTGGACCAAGCCTCTCAAACTAGGCTTGTCCTCTTGTATTAAAAATGCTACAAAGGCTAATACAAGAATATGAGTGTGTCAAAAGAAATATCTGACCGTAAATACAAAATCAGAAGATAGGAATTAGCTAAACATGCTCTTTCCCAAGCACTAAACAATGAAATTGTACCTTATATACTACTTCCCCCAATTGGCCCTCATGGCCCTTTAAACTTGTATGAAGAATTTGGAGGTGAAGATGACCTCAATTGGTTCTTAAACCTCTACCATTCGACTCAGAAGGTCTAAAATAGTAGACATAGGCTTTTGAATCACCAATAATGGATGAACATAGCCCCCAAACAGCTCAAGTACTGAAATGGCCTTGGTGGCCCTGAAAGCTTCCCTGAAGCTAAACAGTTAGAAGAATGCCTCAATAGGAAAAACGAGCTATAGAAATGGATTCAGAATGCTGGAAACCTTTAGAAATGACCTTCGTTCTACATTTACTAGCTAGGCAATTCCTAATGCAGCTCCCAAACTGATATGGCCCTAGTGGCTCCTGGAACTTCCATGAAGCAAAATCAACTGCAAATAATCTCACATGGCTATGAAACCTGTGCCAATGGCTTCAGAAGGTTGAAGGGACCCAAAATAAATAAATAAATTCATCCAAAAAGGACTTTCCTAGCCAAAGTTATGGCTCATTAAAGTTTCTCTAGTCTGCCCTAGAAAAACTCTAGTTAAAACTAGCTAACTACCAGATAACCCCGAAAAATAGGCAATTCTGCCATTTTTCGAGTGCTCCGCCACATCCTTCGCCAGACAGACCACCGTTTAACGGATATTTTTAATGGAACATGTGAACACATTTATCAACGAGTATTTTACCTTGGATAGCACTCCTGGACGGTTAGTCGATGGGCGGTGAATTGTGTGTTAACTCGCGCATTTGGTGACAATGTGACCACGTATAATCCTGTGGTGGACGTTAGTTTTGCGCTGGTGGTTACGGGTTATGCCCTTGGTTTTTGGGCAACGGTCACATTGTAGGGGGGTTGGCCCTTAGCGGCTAGCCCCCATCATTTCCTGCCCTACACAAAATCAAACGTTAACAAACATTTATGTTGCCCACATAACAAGACTCAAGCGTGTGGGGCAATGGTAAGTCTTGGCATTCGTTTAGGCTAGGTTGCAAGTTCAAACCACGGACTTGCCATATAACTTTTAAAACATGCGGCCATATGTTGATGTCCTCTTTGGCCACATGGCAGTTTTTGATTCGCTACCCAAAAGGAATATTCCCTACAATATTCCAAGGAATATTCTATGCAATATTATTTTTTTTAATTTTTTTGAAAATATTCAAAAATTAAGAGTCATTGGGTGATTTTGTTTTTGGCATAACTTCTGCATACAGAGACCATTTTACGAACCATTTGTGGTGCCAAAATCAGGAGGACAAGCTCTATCTGATTGTTTAGGTCTGAACTGGTTTTGAAAAATTTCATTTTGTAGCATTTTACAACACTTGGTATTAAGCTCCTGATCATTTTGTGGCTTCCTGGAGGTTTTACCTCAATTCGGCCTCAAAACAGGGCGCTACAAGAAAACCTACAAGATGTACTAAAAGCCTACAAGATCCCCTTAAAACCTACAGGATATAGCCGAGAGTAAAAAGATGGATGTTGAAGGTGACGAAAAGCTTAGGGAAGGTGATTGGTGGATGTAATGAGGCAAAGGAGTGCCTAGGACCACTTCAGAACTCAAAACTAATGTTGGGAGTTGGATGGATTTGCTCAAAAATCTTGGAGAAGTTTCCCTGTGAAATGATAAAATTAGTGAGGGTTTAATGGCCAAGAAATTCAAATCCAAATTGGATGGGCCAATTCTTGTTATTAACTAGGATTTCTTAGGACCCCATTCCAAGTGGAATCACTCAAAAATACCTCTATTAACCCATGCAAGAAAGTAAAAAAATATTACTATTTAAAAGTCTAGAAATTCGAAAACTAGTGAGCTAGTAAATCTAAAAAATACCTAACAAAATCAAGTGAAAATGCAGTGGGGTAGTTTTTGTTATGAAGTAGAATGTTTTTGTGATATAATCTAAGTGCAACCAAATCGATTGAATATTGTTAGCATGCTCTAAAAAATAGCATAAATTTATTGTTCTTTGCTAACAAGGAGGTCCAACAATCTAGATTTGGGAATAAGAAGACTAATCCAAGTAACTCAATGAGTACTTGTTGTGCCTTGCAAACAACCCCCCATTTCATATTATCTTTATTTACAAAACCATTAAAATATGAAATGGGTCCCTCTTAAAATAAAATTGATGTCAAAACTCTTACTTTGTAAAAGTCCAACAAATCAAAGGAGCGCTTTATAAACTTACCCTCAAAAGCCATATCCCTTTAAAAGATTGGAAATAAAGAAAATATGTGTTTATCGCGATAAAGCGATCGCAAGATCTCATATCACAATAACATAAAGGATGCACTAAGAAATCAAAAGGCTCCCCCCCGACGCGATAAAGCTATCGGCGATCTCGCAATCGGCAAAATCCCTTGTGCACCACTTTCGCGCCCCTCGTTAAAGTCCCGATCCGATAAAGCTATCGACGATATCGCAATCGGCAAAATCCCTTGTGCACCACTTTCGCGCCCCTCGTTAAAGCCCCGACTCGATAAAGCTATTGGCGATATCGCAATCGGCAATCCCCTTTGTACCGCAAGCATTGTACATATGCCTTTCGCCAATGCGATATCGCAATCGGCGATCGGCGGCTTCCCCTGTTGAACCCTTACTACGCATAGGCCTTTCGCCGATGCGATATCGGCGATCGGTGATCGGCAATATTCAAAGTATTGTTAAAACTACCCTCGCGCCCCTGCCCGATCCGATGCGATAATGCACAGTTCTCAATGAAAAGCCGTTAAAGTGATTGGAAAGCCCAAGTTAATGACAATTAAGGCATAATCATCCCCGCTCGGCCGCCAGTACGCCCATTGCATGATTTAAAATATCTTTCGGCAAAATATTGCACTCATGAGCATTTATAAGGTAGTAGGTCCTATACGGTCCCTTAATGTATCCATACACTTGGATCTGCCTATAGATCATCTACGCGGTGTTTTAATAAAAGCAAATTATATCAACGTTCTTCTCTCTATTTTACTATCAACTATGAGTTTTATTGTTATCTCTGTGTTACGCCGAAACCACCTCTTTGTGCAGAATACAGATTTTCAAAGAAACTCAAGTATAATGGGTAAAAAGCAGAAGAAGGTTGCAGGAGTTATCGATTCACCAGCCGTGCCACAAGCGATAGTAAACAGCAAGAAAGGTCTGATATCATACATGACGTGCGCGGGCCTTGCCAGAACAACTTGGCAAGGAACTTATGATTTGCTAGAGGCCAAGAAACTTGAGCAGGTGGTAGAACAAGCTACCGCAGAGTCATCCAAAAAATCAGAGTGCACTCTCAAAGACTTGGCCGACTCCTTCCTACATAGGATAGCGGCAAGAGAGCAAATGCTTCCATACACCGATGTTATCAAGTGGGCAATTGAAGAAATTCCTATCAAAGACAGAACTTTCGTCACAAAAGATGGAAGGATTTTTGGGTCCTTCAAGCCAGAAAATTTGAGGCAAATGTATCATTTGCCTATGCCAGAGAAAGTTTACAATAGCGCATTTCCTGGAGAAGTTCGCAAGTGAGAATGAAATGAGTCTGAACCTATCAAAGATTGGAGGCAGAATCCAAATAAGCACAAGCATGAATCCTCCGGTAAGTACTCAGTCGACTCCTTGTGTTCACCTTATTGATATGCCGCTATAATGATGTGTAGATTATGGGGTTTGCATGATTCTGCCATTTTCACTATCGAAATGGTTCCCCTCATGGAGGCGGCAGTCAACAGTTGGATTATGGATTGGGCTACTATTCTTTTGGATAAGCTTGCTCTGACTGTTAGTGAATTTAGGAATAAAACCAGAGTCGCTGAGAGAATAATTCCTCCGTTCTACTACAGCGCTTATATTTTAGATACCTTGTGCTTTAATTTGGAATTCCCCATTCTCGGTTGGAGGTGGACCGCACAGGACCCCTTCCCCATCCATATTTACCATCGCAAGATGTGGAAGTCATCTCATAAGAATCACTTGTACCAAATTTGTAACGGTTTCATGGTTCCTGTCTATTATGCCATTTTTGATAAGCCTATTCCAAGGATCTCCTACTTAGCTTCTTTTGACCTGGTGGTAGTGGGTAGTTGTTTTGGGGAAGAATATTTTACTTATGTTAGAATCTATGGCAGCCAAGCCAATCCCCATGTCCTCCCCTTATATGTCCCTGACAAACTGTTGGCAAGGGAAATTGCATACCAAATCACAGCTAAGAGTACCACACAGACTCTTAAGCTAAAGCAGAAAAGGGGTTGGCCAACTTTTCCTTTTAGATTTGGAGTCTTTACCTTGCATGATTTAAAACATGCAGAAAAAGAAGCCTTGAAAATTCAAGCCCTAAATCTTCCTATAATCCCGAACAGAGCATATGACCCAAACAAATATGCATACGCCGCTCTAGAACATGCCAAATTATCAACATTTGAGCATAAAGAGGATATATTCGATGATATTTTTGCCTCAGCGGAATCAATTGGTCATGCTAAAGAGCTTGCCAGGACAAGATATAATGATGAAGGGTTATCTGAGTTTAGCAAGCTCAGGGAACAGAGGTTGCAAACTCTGCCCCTGGACTTAATAATTCCAACCCAGGAAGCATCTTCAAGCGAGACTGGCCAGCAACAAAAGAAAGAATCCCCTGCTACACTGAAAACCAAAACCAATGAGCAGGAGGAACAACAGAAGAAAAACCAAGACGAAAAGCTGAGGAAAGAAGAGGCAGAGTGTTTAAGGAAAGAACAGGCAGAGCGTTTAAGGAAAGAACAAGAAGAACTCTTAAAGAAAGAGCAGGCGGAACGCTTGAGGAAGGAAGAGGAAGATAGGCATAGAAAAGAGCAGGAAGACAACCAGCAAAAGAAGCAGGCAGAGATGAGGCAGAAGCAACAGAAGCACCAAGAGAAGGAGAAACAAGAACAACTGTTAAAGGAGTCCCAGTCCAAGCAAAATACCACCGATACTAATAAGGGTTCTGTCACAGACCCTGAGCTGCAAAAGGAATGGCAGCATTTTAGTACCATTATCGGTGGAGGAAGGGATGCATAGAATACTGAGACTCCTAAAAGCAGCAACATACAGAAGGAAAGCTCATCTCAGGTTTTGAGCACAGTCACTGGCCCACCCAAAACTATGAATGTGGAAATAATTCCAAAAGGTCCTAGCGACCAAATCACTCTCCAAGTAGAAGACATTCCTCCATTGAACGTCTTCTACAGCCCTAAGCATAAAGCCGTAGTAAAGCAATCCAGAAAGAGGCAGAGGCTTGATCAACCTTCCCTCTTTCCCGAACAATCACTTATGGGCAATGTAGTCTAGAGGGAAAAACTCGATCCCTCTGATGACCTGACCAAGTTGTCGCAATATGCAGGAGCTTATTCGGCTGCCATTATTGACAAGGCATCAAAGGTAACCCTTCTCTTAAAGACTAAAGACCAGGAGATTTTCACACTTCAAGCGGAATTAGTAGATTTCAGACAAAGGGTAATACAAGCTGAGCAGCAATTAGTAGAACGTCAACAAGAAACAGTGCGTGCAAGCGAACAGCTAGTGGAACAACATAAAATAAATAGCCAATTGATACAGCAATGGGAGGAGGAGAAATAGAGGATCACCCAGGCAGCCATCCAGAGACAAAGTGAGTTGACAGAGGCGTTGGAGCAACTAAAAATGGCAAATGAGCAATCTTTGAAGACTAGAGATGAGCATATCGCTCAACTTGCAGCACAGTTAGAGACTACCAAGGGGGATGCGCAGATAAAAGAATTCCAAAAGGAGGCGATGTTAATCAACAAGGCGCTTGTAGCGCAAGTTAAACTCTTGGAGCAATCCCTCTCTCAAGCGGAACCGCTCTGTGAGTTAGCTACAACTTTAAGTGAGCAGGTAGAAAAGGCTAGAGATGACTACAATCAAGCCGAAGAAGATATCACAAACTATCTTGAATGGCAAGATTCAAAGTCAGGAAAGGAAGCCAAGTTGCCTAGGATACTGGAGGTCCATAAAAATATATTGTTTACAGATTGGCAAACACAAGTATTAAAGGCAGAAAGGGAAGCATCAAGATGTACATTAACTGCTGGTAATTTGGCTGATCTAGTAAATGATACTCTCTATCTAGCCAATATTATTTCTCAATGCACACCCGGGAAGATTACTACTGCAAACACACTGGAACAAACATGCTACCCTGATTTAGAGAGCAAAGAAAGGTCAATTACCGTGGTTGACACTTTAAACATAGAAGCATATTGGCGGTTTCTAATCAAGCCACATGAACAACGATCTTCTCTCAAATGCCTAACCGATGTCATTCAATGCATGATCCCTGACATCCAAGACTCCACCTATGCTACCCAGCTTAGTTCCTGGCTCAACAAACCTCCTGAAGTTGAGCCAATGCTCGCCATCAATCAACTCAGGTTCAAAGGGAAGCTGCCGACAGAATATTCATCATCCAGCTCCTCCGATTGCCAGCAAAAATAGCAACAAGAATTTATTGACATCAGCTTAGTTAGCTTTCTGTTTTTGTAGATATTTTAAATTAGCATAGTATTTATAGACCCTTTCATGCATTTAGAAAGGGTCGTAAAATTTTGTATAAGACTTAACAGACTGAAGTTTGCACTATTGTGCTTCAACCTCTATTCTTTTATGAAACTCGACCACCTGCTTTTACTTTAACGGAGAAATTTCTTGATTCAATTGTGCACTACTGTCATTGATTTGAAGATTGTTTATGCATTGAGGTAGAAGCCATACATAGCGATTCATATCTGGAGTGGCTTACGATTCAAATGGTATTTTTATCTTTTGTTTCAATTCATTCTGTGTATGTGATTTCACTGTGTAATTATTCCTGCTACTGTTAATCGTATGCATGCACAACAACAGGAAATCTTACTCATGCCACTATTGGATGTTTAGATGATATGCCTTATTTTTTAATCATGTATGCGTTAATGGTATGAATGCATAGAGTGTAGTAGTATTGCCTTAATCGTTGTGCCTAACTATTTAGGTACAGTAATCTTGAATAATTTAATATCTATGTCTTGAGAATGCAGTCATCTATATAATTATATTTTTTGGATATAGAACATCAAAAGATACGCTTTAGAAGTTCAAATAGATTCCCGGGATAGTTTTATTTACTTATATTTCTGTCAATACTTTTAGTCACCAACCTATCGCTACTATTATTTTCAAAGTATTCATTCATCCCATTTATCTATTTTTGGGAAACTGGTCCCATTATCCCCAGTCGGAGCCACTACCCCAAACGGAAAAGGAGCTGCACTAAGGTCCGGACCGGGTGGTTTCCCCTAATGTTGGTGCAACGATTTTCGAGGCATCAACATTTTTGGCGCTAGAAGGAGGGCCCGACTATGAATGGCAAGCAACCAAAAACCACAAGCCATTCCAAGAGTAATTCTCCCTCCGATTCTCCTAGTCATTCTCGATCGCATGTTGGTTCTCCAACGCGCAATCAAGAAGAACAGGAATTAACTACCACTGCTCACACCCACCATTCCTCAAAACAATTGAGTCTTGAATCTCCTGAAGTCCAGTCTCTTATCCATAAACTTCAGACTTTCTCGATCTCGCAACAGAGATCTGAGGTATCTCAAAGCAGTGCGACTTCGCAGTTCAATCTATCTCATCCACTTACCAGACTTCAAAGTGGAAAACTTGGTATTGAACCCATAGAGTTCCCCTTACCCGAAAGGAGAAGGGCCAAGAAACACACTGAAGAATCTGATAGTGGGGAACTTTCATCCACATCATCCATCTCATCTCCTCATCTGTAAAGTCGACCACCCACTCCTCCATTACATATTGTTGTCCATCAGAGAACAAAAGCCTCAACATCTCAATCTGTTCACCCCTTAACATTAGCTACCTCCCATACATCTGGAACCCCAATAGTAGGATCAATCACTGGTACTATTACAATGGTAGATCCATGGAACAGGCCTGGCGTGGTCAATATGCCTGCGCCATTACATCATTTACCAGATGCACCCAAAAAGTGGCTCCCTAAGTTCAACCCAGATGATGGAACTCAGGCCGAAGAACATATTAATAATTTCATGCTGTCGGATAACCTAAAAGGGGTAACGCAAGAAGATGTTGTTGTCCGACTTTTCCCTTATACTTTGCAAGGATTAGCAGGATCCTGGTATTTTTCTCTACCCTCTGGATCTATTACCAGTTGGGATACATGCCAAGAGCAGTTTCTTACTAAGTATGGAGATGATAGGTCTTTAGCAACCTTAATAAATGATCTCTCCAACTTAAGGATAGAACATAGGGAACCCATTAAGAAATTTAACACTCGTTTCAATAAGCTCCTTAATAAAATCCCTACAGCTTCCAAACCAAGTGAACAAATACGAAGCGAATGGTATATCACTGCCCTACCTGCCAATATAGCTATTTTTGTAGATCGGACTGGGAAACCTACCTTAGCAGAAAACATGAAAGAAGCACTTGATGTGGAAAAACGCATCAATTCCTTAGAAAAGAAAGCTGCCTTGGAGGACAGAAAAGCTAAAAAAGTTTCTTTTAAAGAAGATTCCAAGAAGAAAAACCCAAAAAATCCATATGACATGGAAGGATTGCAAAAGGTCCTGAAGACATTATCCAACGAAATGATTGATATAAAGAAACAGGTGGCCGAAACCTCAAACAAAATACCTTTTAGGACTTATAAGAAAACGGAAACAAAGCCACCTAATGTCATATCTAATGCAGATTCTGACCAGGAAGAAGAAGAAGAAGCAACACCACCATCTGACAATGAAGAAGAAGTAGCTGAATGTCATGGAATGTGGGATTTCATACTCCCTGATCCTGATACTGATAATGAAGAAGAAGCCTTCCCAGTTACTACCAGGAGTAAAAGTACTTCTGAACCTGTCCAGGGAAATTCAAAGAAAAGGAGCGCAAGTGCTACTATAACAAAAGAAAAAGTTCCTCCAAAGAAACCACCTGCAGTAGTCCCCCAAAACCAGCCCTCAACTTCTACTTCTCCTTCAACTTCTAAGACATTAGTGGTATCCGATTCAATGGAATACAACATTGTTGATGACATGAAAAATACCAAAGCCAACATAACCATGTTTGAGCTTAGCAAGCTAAAGCATCAACAAAAGTTACTCCTTAAAGAATTAAATGCTGTTCCTTCTACTCCCCTTCCTAGTTCAAAAGATGCTAATGATTCAGGTCAATTCCCTCCAGGTATGGTTGAAGCTACAGATTCAGTCCTAATCAGGGACAGGTCAAGCTCTCATACTCCACCATTTCTCTTAACTTATGAAATCTACAACAGAAATCTACACAACTGTTTAATTGATTCAGGAACATCTTCTAACATAATGCCAACTTCAGTTTGTTCCAAATTGAACATAGAGCCCCAGAAGTCTGCTATCCATATTGTTCAATTAGATAGAACTAAGGTACAGGTTGTTGGAGAAATCAATTCTGTAACAATCAGGTTGTCAGCTGACCCTAGAATAGTACAAAGGATTGACATTCTTATAGTTGATATACCTGAGTTTTATGGTTTGATTTTGAGTAGAGACTGGTCCGAAAAATTACATGGGTACATTTCTACTGATTGGTCACATATGTGACTCCCTTATAAAGGTAAGCCAAATCAAATAAAGATAGACCGAGAAAAACATATGACCCATACAGTTACCGGTTTTGAACAAGAAAACCATCCTGTAGCTTTCAACAACAACATTTTGGGTAACTATTCATCTGAATCATTCTTTGGCAACTTTGTTGCCCAACACTCCCCTTTCTCAGTTAATCATTTCACATCTCAGATTGAAAATTTTTCACAATCAGATAAGTCTAGATGTTTTAATGATCATGAGAAAGTTGTAAATATTAATGTGAATACTCCTTTATTTTGGTCTTTATATTTTGATGGCTCTAAATCTTCCGAAGGCTCAGGAGCAGGATGCATCTTGGTTAGTCCACATGGAGAAAAGACAATGCTGTCTTGCAGGTTAGAATTCGAATGCACTAACAACACAGCCGAATATGAAGCCTGAGTTCAGGGTTTATATAAAGCAATCGGTCTTAAAGTGCAATATCTTAAAGTATTTGGCGATTCAGAAATCATTGTTAAGCAGGTTAGAAATGCAATCCATTGCCTTTCCAATCACCTTAAGCACTACCAATCGCTTGTACAAGACCTCACTTCGCATTTTCTAGCATTTAACATTTCCTCCATTCCTAGGTCCCAAAATTCAGCTGCTGACTTACTAGCCAATGTAGCCTCCAAGCTCCTACCCTCAGAAGACTACAGCCCTAATAGGTTTTCTGTAGAATTGATTTTCAGGCCTTCAATTCCTGATAACATCACTAATTGGAGAGTATTTAATCATGATAATGATATACTACAATTCTTAACTTCTGAAAAGTCCTATGACAACCAAATCATTGAAGAAGATAAGCATGACTCTCAAATAAAGGAATTACCTAAAGAAAATGCAATCCCCAAACCTGTGGTAAAACTTGAAGATCTTTATGATATAAAAGACAGGTTTAAACATGTAACTAATACAAAGATCCAAAGCTCTACCCTAAGGTTTGAATTGATAAATTTGGGTACTGAGCAGACTCCTCAGAATGTCAATTTGGGATTAGGACTTTCTGTAGAAGAGAAAGAAGCATTTGTTAAACTGTTAAGAAAGAATAAACACATTTTTGCTTGGAAATATGATGACTTAAAGACTTATGATACATCTATTATCCAACATACAATTCCAATGCTTCCCGATCAAAAACCCATTCAGCAGAAGTTAAGGAAAATTCACCCAAATTTGGAAAGCCAGATTAAGACGGAGCTTAACAAACTCCTTAAAGCCAAGATTATCTTTCCAGTCCGACATTCCAATTGGGTTTCTAATATGGTGCCTGTCAGGAAAAAGAATGGCGACATTCGAATTTGTATTGATTTCAGGAATCTAAACAGAGCAAGTTTGAAAGACAATTTCCCATTGCCTACTATGGAGCAAGTACTCCAATCAGTAGCAGGTTCTGAATTGATGTCTTTTCTAGATGGTTTTTCTGGATACAACCAGGTTATGGTTCATCCAGATGACCAGCTTAAAACTACATTTAGAACAAAATGGGGCACATACGCTTATCAAAAGATGCCTTTTGGACTTATAAATGCAGGAGAAACATTCCAAAGAGCTATGGATATTGCTTTTAGGGGATTGATAAATCGAACAGTGGTTGTCTACCTAGATGACATAACTGTATTTTCTAAAGAGAGATCTAATCATTTACATGACTTAAACCAGATCTTACAAAGATGTAAAAGGTATGGAATCTCTCTTAACCCCAAAAAATCACTTTTTGCTCTTGATCAAGGGAAACTACTAGGTTTTGTAGTTTCTAGGGATGGCATTTATATTGATCCTGATCGGATCAAGGAGATTTCTGAGATCCCATTCCCTCATAATAAAAAATCGATGCAGTCATTTCTTGGCCAGATTAATTTTGTTAAAAGATTTGTACCTAATTTTTCTCAAATTATTTTGCCCATCCAAGCAATGATTAGAAAAAATGCAGTCTTTAAGTGGGGATCAGTAGAAAAAGAAGCTTTTGATTCAATAAAGAAATCCATTATCAATGCTCCCCCCTTAATTACTCCAAATTTCTCTAATCCTTTCAACTTGTATACTATCGCATCCAATTCTTCATATGCAGCAGTACTTACTCAACTAAATGATCACAATTTGGAGGCACCTATTTCATTTTTTAGCTCGAATCTTCAGGGTGCCAAATTAAATTACTCTGATGTAGAGAAACAAGCTTTTGCTATGTTTAAAGAAGTCAAACATTATAGACCCTTTCTCCTCAAAACCCACACAAAAGTGATAGTTCCTTTCCCAGCTGTTAAGCAACTATTATTACAAAAAGAATTGGGTGAAAAAAGGGCAAACTGGGTTACAACGCTTCAAGAATATGACTTAGAAAATAGACCAGCAAAGATTGTTAGGGGCCAAGGTTTTTGCAGGATACTAGCAGGAGCTTCCAACATTCCTGAATCAAGCGACACTAGTCCAACTGAAGAAATCAATCAGGTAAATGTCACTGATTCTGAATCTCAATATGCAGATTTGATATTTTATTTAAAAAATGGTTATGCTCCTCCTCATTTATCTTACAAAAACAAAAGAGCCATCAGGTTAAAAGAAAAACTTTTACAATTATTGATAATGTACTCTTTAAGAGAAATTATGATTCTATTTTGCTGAGATGCCTTGAGAAAACTGAAGCCCAAAAGGTGTTACAGGAATTACATGATGGACCAGCAGGAGG
The DNA here is from genome assembly GCA_000404065.3 of Pinus taeda. Lineage (NCBI taxonomy): Eukaryota > Viridiplantae > Streptophyta > Pinopsida > Pinales > Pinaceae > Pinus > Pinus taeda. The sequence continues at coordinate 17,331 of APFE031368778.1, forward strand.
ACATTTTGGAGCTGACACAACAGCTCACAAGATTATTCATGCTGGATACTATTGGCCAACTCTTTTTAGAGACACCCATGAGTATGTAAGGAAATGCCTCAACTGCCAAACTGCTAGTGGAAGACAACGAAAATCAGCTTTCCCTTTACAGCCAGTTAACATTGAACAACCATTTGATCAATGTGGATTGGATATCATTGGGGAAATTAATCCACCTTCTTCCAAGCAGCATAGGTACATTCTCACTGCTACTGACTATTTCACTAAGTGGGTTGAGGCAGTCCCTTTGAAGTCAACAAATTCTGAAGCAATCAATGAATTCATTGATCAATTCATCATTACCAGGTTTGGTGTCCCAACTGCTCTTGTATTTGATAATGCTTCTTATTTCTCAGGCAATTCTATGATTGATTTTGCTATAAAAATAGGATTTAAGTTAAAATATTCTGCTAATTACTATCCTCACGGTAATGGTTTGGCAGAATCAACTAACAAGAATCTGATCAAAATTATCAAACGAACAATCGAACAAAATCATAGGAATTGGCATAAATCCTTAGTCTTCGCATTATGGGCTGATAGGATAACACAGAAGGCTTCCATAGGAACCTCTCCGTTCAATCTTGTATATGGAAAGGAAGCAATATTGCCTACAAATCTCGTTCTACCATCTTTAGCCCTAGTACAATTCATTGAAGAAGCTCCCTCCTCTTCTATTCAGCTCAGATATGATCAAATCCTAAAACTAGAAGAAGAGAGAGAAAAGGCCAAGGATACCCATGCCAAACACCAGCAAATCATCAAAGCAGCTTTTGATTCAGCTTCATCAGGGTCAAAACAATTCCAAGCTGGCGATCTAGTTCTGAAATGGGATAAAGCCCATGAGGACAAAGGCAAACACACCAAGTTCCAAAAGTTGTGGCTTGGACCATTTCGGATTTGTGAGAAAATAGGCCATTCAACCTTTCTATTACAAGATTTAACAGGTTTGAGGGAGTCTCTCCCTGTAAATGGCCTTATCCTGAAAAAGTTCTTCAATTGAGAAGGTGAGCCCTTCTCCCTTTTTGTTTCCATAGAATTTTTCTTAGTTTGTAGGTTTTAGGAAATAAAGTTTAAAGGCATATTCCATTGACTTTTCACTATATTTGAAAAGGTTGTCTCATAGAATTATCATAAATATTTGCTTTCAAGTAATAGAACTTTCAACCAAAAGGGATAATTTTGGGAAATTAGGTATCATTATATTCTGAAATCACAAATTAAATTTGATCAACTCCTCCTTAGAGCATAAGAGTAATGAGAGTTATTTTCTGTTTTCAAGTTGGTCCCAAAAGGTTATTAATATTAGAAATAGAAGTCAATTCAATATCAGCATCTTCAACTCTTAACCTGTCATCCATCAATTCTCAAAGAAGTAATTGTCCACCCCATTCATTAAAGATGATGATTTTTCAGAATGTAATTCTAAAATATAAAGATATTAAAGATAAGAGGTCTTATTACAAGCCTGCTTACCATGTTCATAGGGAAATAGCTTAACTGACATTACCAACACTGCCTACCAAAACAGGGTAATGGCTTGAAATTTCAAGACAAGGAGTCTCATCACGAGCTAGCTTGTTCAGTTAGACTACTACCAGTGAATGGCATTGTCAATAGCTGGCCACCAAACCAGGACAATGACTTTTTATCTTGTCAATAACAGAAAAAAGAAAGATGAACAAAATATGAAAGCATGTCTTGAATTCTTTCTGATAATCATACTCTTAATTGAATGGGACAATGGACAATTACATGGTTAAAAGGTATCCCTGTCGAGACTATAAACGTTTGCTGGCAGCAGAGGCTCTACCTATGACAGGCGAGTTTACTATAAAAGCTGATTTGAAAGGATGTTTCTATTTTTATCATTATAAACCAACAAAAGCCTATTTGAAACTTAAAATATATCAATTTTAAATTAGCAAAAGGAGGAAGTTAGCAAAATTACTTTTATGATATTCAGAATGCATAAATACCTAGTTATATCAGAATTTTTCTTTATAATTGGAACTCTATTTTCAAAAAGTTTTAAAGTATTTTGTGATTTTCCCAGAGATAACTAGTTCTTCCAGTGAATCACCAATTGTTGTGCATTGCAAACAACCCCCCATTTCATATGACTTTTATTCACAAAAACAGTAAAAAATGAAATGGGTCCCTTTAGAAATAAAATTGATATCAAAACTTTTCTTTCTAAAAAGTCCGATAACCAAAGGAGCACTTACAAATGAACCTTAAAAGCAATATTTATGCAAAAGCGGAAATAAAGCAAATATAAGGTTTTTGCGATAAAGCGATCGCAAGATCGCATATCGCAAAAAACACAAACAATGCACCAAATGACATATGGCCTTCCCCCGATACGATAAAGCTATCGGCGATATCGCAATCGGAAATCCCCTTATATGCACCACTAATACACCGCATGGTAAAGCCCCGATGCGATAAAGCTATCGGCGATATCGCAATCGGCCACACTCCCTTATTTTTGTAAACATATGCGCATATGCCTTTTCGCCGATGCGATGTCACAATCGGAAATCGGCGATCCTCTTGTCTCATCCTTAATGCATATATGCCTTTCGCCGATGCGATATCGCAATCGGCGATCGGCGATATTCAAATCATTGTTAAAGCCATTCATGCACTCCCTTCCGATGCGATGCGATAGGCACAGTTCTCAATGCAAAAGCCATTAAAGTGATTGGAGAGCCCAATTTATTGATAAATAAGGCATAATCACTCCCGCTCAGCCGCCCATACGCCCATTGCATGCTTTAAGAGATTTTCAACCAAATTTGAGAATAATGGGCATTTATAAGGTGCCAGGCCCTATACGGTTACTTAATGAATCTCTGTCCTGAGATCCGCCTATAGATTGTCTCCGCGCCGTTTGATAAAAACAGAATATATTAACGTTCACCTTCTACATTTTGCTATCAACTCTGAGTTTTACTATTATCTCTGTGTTACGCCAAATCCTCTTCTCTGTGCAGAATACAGTTCTACAAAAGGATTCAAACATGATGGGTAAAAAGTCCAAGAAGGTTGCAGGTGCTTCAAATCCACCAACTGCAGGGCAATCAACGCTAAATAGAAAAAAAGGCTTAATATCCGACACAACATGCGCAGGCCTAGCCAGGACAACTTGGCAAGGAACTTATGATTTGATAGAGGCCGAAAAACCAACACAGACAGCAGAAGAAGCAACCGCGGATTCACCAAAAAGGTCGAAAGGTTCTCTTAAGGATTTGGCAGATTCCTTCCTCCATAGAATTGCAGCAAGGGAGCAAATTCTCCCATATACTGATGTGGTCAAATGGGCAATTGAAGAAATCCCCATCACTGATAGAAATTTCATCACAAAGGACGGGAGAATTTTTGGGTCATTTAAGCCTGAAGATCTGAGGAAAATGTATCATTTGCCTAAGCCAGAGAAGATATATAATAGCGCCTTTCTGAAACAATTTGCAAGAGAATACGAGATCGAGTCTGAACCTATCAAGGAATGGAGGCAAAATCCAAATAAACACAAACATGAAACCTCCGGTAAGTACTCAGTCGCCTCTTTGTGTTCTCCTTATTGCTATGCCGGTATAATGATGTGTAGATTGTGGGGTTTGCATGACTGCCGTTTTTACCATTGAAATGGTTCCTCTCATGGAAGCGGCAATAAACAACACTATTATGGATTGGGCCACTATTCTTTCAAATAAGCTAGCATTAGCTGTCAGTGACTTCAAGAACAAAACTAGAGTCACTGAGAGGAAAATTCCCCCGTTCTACTACAGTGCATATATCTTGGATACTCTGTGTTTTAATTCTGAATTCCCTATTCTTGGTTGGAGGTGGACCGTACAGGACCCCTCTCCCATTCATATTTATCATCGTAAGATGTGGAAAACATCTTATAAAAACCACATGTATCAGATTTGCAATGGTTTCATGGTTCCTGTATATTATGCAATTTTTGATAAGCCTATTCCGAGGATATCCTACCTAGCCTCTTTTGATTTTCCTGCGGTGGGTAGTTGGTTTGGAGAGGAATATTTCACTTATATTAGAGTCTTTGGCAGCCAAGCCAACCCTCATGTCCTTCCTTTATATGTCCCTGATAAACTGTTAGCAAGGGAGATTTCTTACCAAATTACAGTGGAAAGCACCACCCAGACTCTTAAAAAGGAGAAGGAAAGGGGTTGGCCTACTTTCCCCTTCAGATGTGGAGTCTTCACCTTGCATGATTTAAAACATGTAGAAAATGAAGCTATGAAGATTCAAGCTTTAAATTTTGCTACACTTCCAAATAGGCTATTCGACCCAAAGCGAACGGCATATGCTGCTTTGGAACATGCTAAATTAGCATTATTCGATCATAAATAAGACATGTTTGATGACATTTTCAAGTCAGCCGAATCGATATTTCAGGTCAAACAACTCGCCAACATGCGATATAACGATGAACGGTTAATTGAGTTTAATAAACTCAGAGAACAGAGGTTGCAAACTCTGCCTCTGGATTTATTAATGCCAGCCCAAGCAACATCATCAAGCTAGCCTGGCCAACAGCAGATAAAGAAACCTCCTGCTACAACAGAGACCAATAATAAAGAGCAAGAGGAGCGACAAAAGAAAGATCGAGACGAAAAGATGAAGCAAGAACAACAAGCGCGCTTAAAGAGAGAACAACAAGAGCGCTTGAGAAAAGAAGAGGAAGATAGACAGCGCCAAGAGCAGGCAGAGAAGCAGCAAAAGGAAAAAGAGCAGGCAGAGAAACAGCAAAAGGAAAGAGAACAGGCAGAGAAGTAGCAGAAGGAACAGGAGCAACGAGAGAGGGAAAAACAAGAACAATTGCTTAAGGAGTCCCAGTCTAAACAAACCACCACCGATACTAATAAAGGTGTTGTCACAGACCCTCAATTGCAAAAGGAATGGCAGCATTTCAGCACCATTATCGGTGGAGGTAAAGACTCACAGAGTACTGATACTCCTAAAAGCAGCAGTGTACAGGAAAAAACCTCATCTCAGGCTTTAAGCGTAACCAGCGGCACACCTAAATCGAAAGATGTGGAAATAATTCCGAAAGGTCCTAGTGACCAAATCACTCTACAAGTGGAAGATATTCCTCCTTTGAATGTCTTCTACAGCCCAAAGCATAGAGCTGTGGTAAAGCGATCGAGAAAGAGACAAAGGCTTGATCAACCTTCCATCTTTCCCGAACAAACAATCATGGGCAATGTAGTGTGGAAGGAGAAACTGGATCCCTCCGATGATCTAACCAAACTGTCACAGTATGCTGGAGCTTATTCAGCTGCTACTATCGACAAGGCATCAGAGGTAAGTCTTTTATTAAAGACTAAAGATCAGGAAATTTCCACGTTGCAAAAAGAGTTGGCAGATCTAAAACAAAGGGTAACACAAACCGAGGCACAATTAGCAGAAAAACAACAAATGAATGGCCAATTGGCTAGGCAATGGGAGGAGGAGAAACAGAATATCAATCAAGCAGCAATCCAGAAACAGAATGAGTTGAAGGAGGCTTTGGAACAATTAAAAGCGGCAAATGAGCAATTATTTAAGACCAAATATGAGCATATCGCCCAGATTACAGCGCAGCTGGATAATGTTAAAGGAGACTCGCAGATAATGGAATTTAGAAAAGAGGCAATGTTAATCAACAACGCGCTTATAGCGCAAGTTAAACTATTGGCTCAATACCTCTCTCAAGTGGAACCACTCTGTGAGTTAACTACAACTGTGAATGAGCAGGTAGAAAAGGCAAGAGATGAATTGAATCAAGCCGATGAAGCTATCACAGCACACCTTGAATGGCAAGATTCAAAGTCGGGAAAAGACTCCAATTTGCCAAGAATAGTTGAGGTTCATAAGAACATATTATTCACAGAGTGGCATATACAGGTATTGAAGGCAGAAAGGGCAGCTTCAAGGTGCACATTGACTTCTAACAATTTAATTGATCTAGTTAATGATACACTCTACTTAGCAAATATTGTTTCCCAGTGTACACCCGAAAAGGTAACTACAGCAAATACATTGTAACAAACATGTTACCCAGAGTTAGAAAACAAAGGAAGGTTAATCGCCGCGGTTAACAGTTTAATCATAGAAACATATTGGCATTTCCTTATCAAGCCTCATGAACAAAGAGTCGCCCTCAAATGCTTAACCGATGCTGTTCAATTCATAATCCCCGACATCCAAGATGCCACCTTTGCCGCCCAGCTCAATTCACGGATCAACAAACCTCCTGAGATTGAGCCAATGCTTGCCATCAATCAACTAAGGTTCAAAGATAAACAGCCGACAGAATGAGTCATCTTCCAGCTCCTCAGATCGCCAGTGGAAATAGCAACAAAAAGTTATTGATATCAAAATAATTAGCATTTTTGTTTTGTAGATATTTAGATTAGTTTAGTATTTATAGACCCTTTCATGTCTTTAGAAAGGGTCGTAAAATTCTGTAACAGACTTAACAGACTGAAGTTTGCACTATTGTGCTTCAGCCTTTATTCTTTTATGAAACTCGGCCAGTTGCTTTTACTTTAATGGAGAAATTGCTTGATTCAATTGTGCACTATTGTCGTTGATTGAGGAATGCTTATGTGTTAAAGGAAAAGCCATACATAGCGATTGATATTTGAGATCGGCCTACAGCTCAAATGGTACTTTTATCTTTGTCTGAAGTCATTCTTTGTATATGAATTGTTATGTTATTATCTTGCTATTGTTAATTGTATGCATGCGCTATAACGGCTATTGTTCATTCCACTATTGGATATTTATATGATATGCCTTTACTTTCAATCATGTGTATGTTAATGATATAGATGTGCAAAGTGTAGTAATATCGATTTAAATCGTTGCGCTTAACTATTTAAGCACAGCAATCATAAATAATTCAATATCTATGTCTTAAGGATACAGACCTCTATATGCTTATCTTTCAGATATAGAGCATCAAAAGCTACGCTTTAGAGTTTAATAGATTCCAGGGATAGTTTCATTTCTTTATATTTTGTTAATAGTATTAGTCTTTCGCCTATCACTAGTGTTACTTATAAAACATTCACTCATCCCATTTTATCTATTTCTGGGAAACTGGTCCCATTATCCCCAGTCGGAGCCACTATCCCAAACGGAAAAGGAGCTGTACTAAGGTCCGAACCGGGTGGTTTCCCCAATGTTGTTGCAGCGATTTTCGAGGCATCAACATTTTTGGCGCTAGAAGGAGGGCCCTGACTGTGAATGGCAAGCAAACCCAAGCCTGCAAGCCATTCTAAGAGTAATTCTCCCTCCGATTCTCCTAGTTATTCTCAATCGCATGCTGGATCTCCAACACACGATCAAGAACAACAGGAATCAACCACCACTGCTCACACCCATTATACTCCAGAACAATTAAGTCTTGAATCCCCTGAAGTCCAGTCTCTTATCCACAAACTTCAGAGCTTCTCGATTTCACCACAGAGATCTGAGGTATCACAAAGCAGTGTGACTTCGCAGTTCAATTTATCTCGTCCACTTACCAGACTCCAAAGTGGAAAACTTGGTATAGAACCCACTGAGTTCCCTCTACCCGAAAGGAAAAGGGCCAAGAGATATACTGAAGGGTCTGATAGTGGAGATCTTTCTTCCACATCATCCATTTCATCCCCCCATCTGCAAAGTCAACCACCCACTCCTCCATTACATATTGTTGTCCACCAGGGAACAGAAGCCTCAACATCTCAATCTGCTCACCCCTCAATATCATCTACTTCGCATACATCTGGAATCACAATGGTAGATCCATGGACCAGACCTGGTGCGGTCAAAATGCCTGCACCATTGCATCCTTTACCAGATGCTCCTGAGAAATGGCTCCCCAAATTCAATCCAGATGATGGAACTCAGGCCGAAGAACACATTAATAATTTCATGCTGTTGGTCAACTTGAAAGGGGTAACGCAAGAAGATGT